>JAMKQA010062769.1:0-11999 GCA_024699735.1 Posidonia australis
ACTCAAGCAAGAACTTGCAAAAGTGCAGATCTGTTTCTCAGATTTCAGCACTAGAGTTTTTCTCCCAAAGTGTTCTCCTTGGAATGGCTGCTATGGAGCTCTATTTATAGGGATCCAGGGATGGGTTACACAAGAGAAACAAAGGTTCTTTCAAACGAAAAGCCTCGAATATTCGTTGGCACATTCATTTTCAAGGGTAACAGCCCGGAAGATGGAAGGTCAGCAGCCAGAGCTGGGCGCCTACTTGGTGAGCCAGTGATGTGCGCCTACTTGGTGCGCCTGGTTGGTGCACCTAGTTGGTGCGCCTGCTTGGTGCGCTGACTTGGTGCGCCATCCCAGCTCAGATATTTTGATTGGGGCTCTGGCTAATGGGTTTAGGGCTCGGTTCAAGGGCTGATCACATCCAAAGCAACATAAGGATACTCATCTCTTGGTCACCTCAAAATCGGGGTGTCTACAGCCGCCAATGGACGTTGATCACCGGCATGAGGTCGCCCCGACCCCTAAGTGCCTAGTGTGGACGTCCAACGGTCTCTCTTCCTCTCTCTTCATTCCTCGGAGCGACTGAGTTGACCTCCTACATTGGAGACCTCCCGTAGAGGCTCGCCAGAGGGAAGTCGGCGCTGACACCGGCGACAGAGATAGGGAGGGGAATCCTTGTTTTTTCATCACTAGTTCCGCATTGGCATTGTGCCATGGTGGTCCTCCCAAGCTTCTAGACATGACCCTAGGCCCGGGGATGCTCCGTTTTCCAGGGAGGAGGTGATGAAGGAGGCGGGCCTGGCCCTGTTTCATGCACGCGTCGTGATTATGCGCCCCACATGCCTGTATAGACCAAGGCATACACAGGGTCAGGTCCTACCAAACCAAGGTCGCTTGGCCTACTATAGGTCATTCATGCATGTTTTATTTCTTCTGCCATGTTTTCATTCTCTGTTTTGCTCGAATTTCTTATTAATGGTTCGGGTTCTCTGTTAAGTTTTGGTTTCCTTGACTTTGGTGCATGCATGAGCTCTTAGTGTGATTTCTTTCCCCACACCACGATGGTTACTTCACAGTGGTGTCTTTGTATTGTGGGTATGGCCATGATGGAAAATGCTCATGGCATCCCTAGGAATGCGAGTCTGGGCTGCGCGAGCAACGCACGCGTGGCACATGCGCGGGTCATCCAGGGAGTAACTCCGACCTAGCCTATCCAGTGGGCCTACCTGGTTTCCATCTTGTGCTTTACTTGTTGTTTCCCAATTCGATTATGCTTTTCTTTTAGTTTGGATTGTTACCTTAATCATATGATTTATTTCCCTTGCATCATCCATATAATTTCATTAATCGACATCAAGTGCCTACATTTCCATGCACGCGAGCAAGATACCGAGAAAGACCAACTCGTCGGGCATGCGAAGGTGCCTAACACCTTCCCCGTACGTAATAAGAGTCCTTACCCTTTCTCTGGTTCGCCATGATCCGTGTGTCAAACCCATCGAGCATGAGTCATCTTATTTTGCATTCGATTTCGATTTTTGATCTTTCAACACGGTTTTCCTCGTCTTCCTGTTTTAAATACACTAGGTGGCGACTCCACGTTTTCGTTTTTGCACAGTTTTCGGTGTTTTCAAGTCATCTCTTTTCCACCCTTGGAACCACTAGACTCACTATGGCCCTACCGACTCCCATGCAGTCCCAATCACGTGGGGAGCGTTGTTCCCCTCCGTCGGCATGGTCACAGGAACTGGTGACTCCGTTGGGGAAAAGACAGACTCCGGCTTTCGTTTTCAGTTCTTTATTGCTTGCATGTTTTTTCTTGTATGCACTTGATATGTTATGCCTTATGGATGATGCATGTTTTACTTTACATCAAGATAATCTAACCACATCACAATGCACATGCCATGATCCCTGCCTTATGATGTGTTCGATGTTTTTATCTTTTCACTACCATGATACCACGACACTTGCACATGCCATGAACATGCCTTTTGCTTGTTGTTTGCCTACTTGTTTGCCTTACTTGTGTGTTTTATTCCCTTTTTGCATCTAACATGACTAGGAGAATAGAGACATGTACGCCTTCTCCTCTGGTTTAAAAAAAAAACACACAAACTCAGAGAAACAATTAATAAGGCAAAACTAGAGACCAATTCAAACTCTCTCCCCCCCTTTGGTTAATAAAATGCATGTAAAAAACACAAATTCATATTACATGATTGAATCATATAAGAGCATGCATTTCTCTCCTTTGAGTCCACTTATAGTCTACAAAAACCAGTTCCGATTCTCTTGTCCTATAGCTTTGGCGTAGGATTTGATGCTGGACTACCCCCTTGTCCGAGGTCATGTCGATGTTAGTAAAGGGTACAGCCCATGCTTTGGCAGGGTCGAGCCTCCCAACGCACTACCGTTCCACAGCTTTTGCAGGGGACAGAACCTTACTTTCTGCCTTGAGTCAGAGACCCATTCACCCCAAGAGCATCTGAAGTAGACAGCCTCCTTGGAAACACTTTGATGGTGAGAGAGTGCATACTAGTTGCATCCATGTGCATGTGTGCCATTCATACAACTTAATTAAGATTGCATTGCTTATCCATAGGTTTTGATACCTTCTCCTATCTTTTTTATCCACAAGTTTGAGCACAAGTCCTTTAACCAGAGCTCGAGTGCCCTTTCTCAGTTTCTTTGATGTGAGACACCTACTCTCAGTCTTCCACGATCTTTTGTCGCTTTCGACGATAGCTCATCATAGGTCCCGTCCTTCCATCAGCTACCACAGCCCTATTTGCACTCGCTCACGTTCCGCCATGGCCCAGCACGTTAGCGAGGCTCTTTTTGCTGTCACCTCCAAGGGTATCGCTACTTCGGCCCCCTCGTCCCTCTTCCTGATTTCCTCAGCTGCTTCTTCCCCCATGTCAACCTTTTCCACGCCCATGGGGGATCCTCTCCTTTTGTGTCGGGACATAGGCAGACCTTTGTCCGGTCTGGAGCCTATCATAGAGTCGGTTGCGGTGACTGCCACCTGAGCTCCGGAGCTACAGGTGTCTCTCCCGCTACAGGGCCCATCTGCTGTGACTACTTAGCCGGCTACGGTAGCCTCTCTAGTATCATTCATCCCTTCTGGACAGTCTACTCCCCTTCTGCCCTATGTTGTGTCAACTCCACTGACAATCCCGTCCATCGGTACTACTACCGATGGGAGCCCAACCGTGCAGGCCCAGTACTTCTTGGCTCTCACCCAAAGGTTGCAGGGCATGGCACTCTCGCTGGACTCCTCCCTACTCCTAGCTTCTCCTCCCCCTGAGGTCTCACTGCCCCTAGCTTTGGTGCACCACTCTACACCCACTGCACCTCCCTAGTCGTCGCCCCAGCTTCTCGCCAGTCAGGCAATGGGGATGTCGATCCTGCATCCCTCACCTTCATCTCACTCATCACAGCATGCATCTCCTGCACTTGGTGGCCAGTCCCTCGGCCTGGCAGGGGCGCAGCATTCCCTCGTCCCACTACCTAGACTCGCACCAAGATAGCAACTACTGTCCACGAACCCCGCACCCCTCATAGCACAGTATACTGCCTACCCTCTATCCATGCATCAGACATAGGTTCCCCCATGCATCTCACACCACACCACTCATCCGCATGGGTAAACCAGCCATCATGCCATGACACTAGGTGGTATGATGGTGGATCCAGAGGAGCACCTCGATGACCCACACGACATACACGGTACCCACCCAAGTTGCGCTAGTCTCAACAGCAATGACCCTAGACGTCCTCCTATCCAAGATGGGTGATTCGGAAAGAGCACTTTGACAAGTGCAGGGTGGTGACCGCCAGTCTTTCCAGTACCGAGACCTTTGCTATTTTCTAGAGGTAACTCTCCTGCCGAATTTCCAAGTCCCGGACTTTGAAAAATATAACAGAAAAGGCTGCCCCATCTCCCATCTGAGGGCATACTACGGAGACATTGCTCAGCTCTAGCCTGATGAAAGGTTGTTGATCTTCATGTTCTAGAAGAGTCTCTCTGGCCCTGCCTTGAAGTTGTTCACTTCCTTGGAGATGGAGACCATCCAGACCTTGAACGACCTAGCCCAGGCATTCCTAGAATAGTATTCCTTCAACCTCGACCTAGTCCCCAAGAGGGAGGACTTGGCCACCACTAAACAGAAGCCCTTCGAACCATTTGGAGAGTACATTGGGCACTGGCGTGCCCATGCCTCACAGGTCAAGCATAGACCCTCCGATGAGGAGTCTATCGAAATGATGATCCATGGGGCACAGCCAGCCACAGGGGCTCTACTTAGCATTCAGCCTATCACCACTTTCTACTCTCTGATTAGAGACGACGCCCACATGGAAAGCTCGCTACAAAGTGGCAGCTTCCCTGCACTCACCTCGTCCGCCAAGTAGGCGACCACCTCCAGCCACAATGCCGGCACCCTCAACAATAGCAACAGCAGCAACAACAACAGCGGCTCCACTTCTAGCTATCCTAAGAGGAGAGATCTTGCAAAGAGCACCATTGTGTACCCTGGGTCCCCTACTCTACTAGAGAACGTTGTGGGCCCGTCGGCTCAGAATCATGTAGTTTATGCACTAGTACATAGGACAGCCCACACACCTCAAATCACTACCACCACCGAGCCAATGTATCTCGTAGCACCGGCAAGGCAAGGGCAGTACCCCCCACAAGGAAGGCCCTGACAACTCGATCGAGATTTCACCCCACTAGTCGAGTCGTTGAGCGCCATCCTCCCCAAGGTACAGTTGCTCTTCAGGTATCCGGACATTCGCCCAGCACCAAACCCATTGCCGGCGTGGTATAAAGAGAATTTCTACTACAATTACCATCAGGCCCTGGGGCACTCGACAGATAACTGTTTCACTCTCTAGAATGCCATACAGGACCTCATTGATCGCAAGATCATTGTTATCAACACTCAGGATGAAGGATCTGCACCTGCCCCAGCACAAGCACCAGCACTAGCACGAGCACAGCCACACCCTAGTATTGTCAGTTAGCCTCTGCCCCAACACCCTCATCCGGAAGTGCCTAGGACCTCAAGGATTCACTGCCTCTTCCCTCTTGGATCTGCCTTTTCCCAGCTAGATTCGTCTGATCTTATCCACCTTGCCTCTGAACCATTCCCATCTCAGCAGTATCTCTCCTTCCTCTTCGGTTCATGGTCCGTCGTCGGTATTATTTGTCAGACCGTCAAGACAAAGCACGCAGTCGTTTCGCCTACCATGCAATCTCCCCCAGCTCAACCCATCTGCCTTGAGGCCAAACCTTAGCCAACTCCTGCCCAACCCATCCAGTTAGCGACCTACTCCACCATACCTTCCACCAGCCAACCGTTGGCCCTAGCTCGAGTTGGCGGCTAGTACCCCTTAGTCGTTAATTTGACTAGGGATACCCACTGAGTACCGTATGACTATGCCATAGAGATGTGTGCAGAAATCACACTGTCCGGATGGGTGTACAAGCCCCCAACTCTAGCCCCCAGGGCAAGCCACTTAGTGCCACCTCCAACTCAGCAAGTAAACCAAACCCCAAATCCCACCACCGAAGAAGCTACCTCTAAACCCTCCACTTGGACTGCTAATAAATCCCTAGATGATCTCACCTCCCATTTCAAGAAGGTTAAAGCTGACATATCCATTTGGGACCTCATCCACACCTAATTCGAGCGCCTAGAAGCCTTCCTCAGGGTATTCCAGGTGGGCCATGTATCCCCCACCATTGAGCCCCACAACCCTTGAGAACATGGTAGGCATGATCGCAACACCGCGGGTTATCTCCTTCTCATCCCAGGATGTGCCCCGAGAGGGGACCAATCACAACCAACTGCTATTCGTCACCGTGTTGTTCCAGCAGTTCCACATCACCTTGACACTGGTTGATAACGACGTAGGTCCAAACATCTACCCTTTGCATACCGCAAGCAAAATCGGATTCAAAGCCAAGGATATCAAACTAGCTGTCAAAGGGATGATGTCTTTTGACAACACGCACCACGACACATTGAGGGTTTTGGTCATTCCTCTGACTATCTGTCTGGCTCAGTTCGACGTCGAGTTCTACATTGTTGATCTCGAACCTACTTTCAATCTCCTACATGGACACCCTTGGTTGCACAAGCATCAAGTTATCCCGTCCACCTTGCACCGCATGATCAAGTTCTGTTATGGGGACGACATTGTTTTTGTCATGGCAAAAATCTTTGAGAGGGACGGGGTTGACGCAGTCTCTTCGGTCGATCTATAGATTGTTTTCTTTGATCCCAAGTCGTCGAACGTCTTTTAACATGTTAACCACTTCAAACCGATCAATTTTGTCCCAAAGTTCGAGCGTGTTAACTTCTTGTTAGTTCATAGCCACCCTCAGTTGATGGTTGAGAACCTTTGTCACCGATGGGGATACGAGAAGGGAGCACCGCTTGGGCGATACGGTCAAGGGATCACAAAGCCCGTCGAGGAGGAGGAAAGAAGAGATCGTGAAGGACTCGGATACCAAGGAACACGAGAAGGCCCGCACGGGCACCGAAGGTTGTTTGTCCCTCGAGATTTGACTAACTTTGTTAGTGCAGGTGTGATGGACCCAAACAGGAATCCGACCCCGGTCATTGTAGTGTAGCAACAGCAGAGCCCAATAGAAGACATCGAGTGGGTCTACATCGAGGACTATTATTCAGATGAGAATACTTTGAGCATAGTTGAGCCCAACCCAGCAAGCAGAACAGAGCAGCGACAGGCAGCAGTCCCAGTGTCTCCTTGTCTAGCTTTGCCACCCCCAGTAGTAGCGGTACCATAGCCAGTCACGGTCACAGTAGTACCATAGCCACAGCCAGTCATAATCACAGCAACAGTAGAGTCACAGCAGTCACAGCAGTACCATAGCCACAGCCAGTCACGGTCACAATAGTACCATAGCCACAGCCAGTCACAGTCACAATAGCAGCAGAGTCACAGCCAGTCACGGTCATAGTAGTACCACAGCCACAGGCAATCACGGCAGCAATAGAGCCACAGCCAATCTCAGCCATAGTAGTACCACAGCCACAGCCAGTCACAGTCACAATAGCAGTAGAGTCATAGCCAGTTTCAATCATAGCAGTACCACAGTCAAAGTCGCAGCAGCAGTAGAGCCACAGCTAGTTTCAGTCACTGCAGTACCACAGTCACAGCCAGTCATAGTTGCAATAGCAGCAGAGCCACAACTAGTTTCAATCACAATCGTACCCCAGTCACAGTCAACTTCAGTCACAGTAGCAGCGACCCAGATGTAACAGCACAGTAGCAGTAATGTCCTGACCTTTCCTGATCCCAGACCTCTAGTGCAGTCAGAGTCTTGTACCTATTATGTCGACTTCGCCTTTGACGAGGAGGAGTGTGCAGTCATCGAGGCTTGTGTAGACACAATGCTCAATGACCTCGAAGTGCTATTCCAGGAACAACTGGTGGTCTTGGCAGAGGACGCAGCCGTAGAGGACAGGAGGAGGAAAGGAAAGGTTGTCGCAACAGAGCCGGAGCTCGCCCTGCCCCAAAATCACCAGGGTCCTCCAGCAATCATGGTTGTGGAGGAGGGCAGAATAGTCAGGACTAGACCAAAGGAGATGATCTTCGAGTAGCCAGGAGGTGGGTCTAGATGGTATGTGCAGCACAAGCCTCACCTTCAGATAGGCAAGGGGCAAAAAAAACACCTTGAGGTAGGCTCCTTAGAGAGCCCACAGAGCAACCCCTAAAGCGATCACCAACCAGACGACCATAAGGGGGATTATTGTAAATAGTACAGAAAACCCAAAAAAATCAGAAAAAATGTAAAAAAACAAAAATATTAGAAGTACTGTAGAAGAAGAAGAAGAAGAAGAACAGGCCAACACCGCACTAGAACCAAAGAGCGCAGGATTGGAGCCTGCGCAGTGTAGTTACAAGGGTACCAGAGTCAATGTGACCCTCCTCAAGTGCAAACAGGGGCAGGAGTCAGAGCAGATCCTTTCATTTGATGTCACCGACTCGGTATTCCAAGAGGAGTTGTTATCAGAGCTGATAGCATACAGGGAGGAGGATGACATGGACGTTGATGATTCAAAAGATGCACCAGAATTCCATCCTCACGATGCAATCAAGAAGGTCCGAATTTGCACGTCAAGGACACGAAGGTGTTGAACATCGGTGCACCAGGTGACGTTAAAGAAGTCTGCATCAATGCCGGATTGTCTCCTCAAGCAAGGGCAGATTTTATCACATTTCTGAAGGAGTATAGTGATGTTTTTGCCTGGAGTTATGATGATATGGTTGGACTGGATGTTGAGGTAGTGGTGCACAATCTGCCGTTGAAGCCAAACGCCAAGCCAGTCAAGTAGAAACTCAGAAGATGGCCCCCGCAATGGCTTCTCAAACTAAAATAGGAAATCATGAAACAACACCAGGTCAAATTCCTAAAGGTCGTCCTCTACCAAGGATGGCTGGCCAATGTGGTTCTAGTGTTGAAAAAGGATGGACGGGTTCGCATGTGCATTAACCATAGAGACCTCGACAAAGCGAGCCTAAAAGCTGATTTCTCACTACCTCACATCGATGTACTGGTGGACAACACCGCAGGGCACAAAATGTTATCATTTATGGACGGCTTTTCAAGCTACAATCAAATCAGAATGGTAGAAGAAGATATGGAGAAGACATCATTCATCACCCCTTAGGGGGTCTTTTGCTACAGAGTGATGCCATTCGGACTCAAGAACGTCGACACTACGTACCAAAGAGCAATGATAGCACTTTTCCATGACCTCATGCACAAGGCCATCGAAGTGTACGTCGACGACATGATTGCTAAATCCAAGGAGTCTGACGACCATCTTGCCTGCTTGAGAATGCTATCTGACCACCTAAGGAAGTTTAGGCTCTGGCTGAATCCCAGCAAATGTGTGTTTCGCGTGACATCAGGAAAGCTCCTAGGGTATATAGTCAGCTAATGGGGGATTGAGGTCGACCCCAATAAAGCCGAAACTATCATTGATATGCCACCTCCAGCAACAGAGAAAGAGGTCTGAGGTTTGCTATGGCGCCTACAACACATCAGCAGATTCATCATCCAGCTCACTCCCATATGCAAGCCAATCTTCAAGCTCCTGAGGAAAAATGCTCAGATTACCTAGAATGCGGAGTGCCAAGCCTCCTTCGACAAGATCAAACAGATGCTAGCTCGGCCACCAATCCTGGTTCCCTCAACACCGAGACGACCACTCCTCTACTTATCAGTTACACAGCACTCCATAGGCGCGGTATTGGGTCAGCACAATGAGACAGGCCGAAGGGAAAGGGCAGTGTACTACCTGAGCAAGAAGTTCAATGACTACAAAGCCAGGTATACGACCATTGAAAAGGTTTGCTTATCCTTGGTCTGGGCCACCAAACGCTAGTGGCACTACATGATGGCATATCCACTTTTACTGTTACGCTGACATGACCCGATGAAGTACTTGCTCTAGAAACCAGCACTGGTAGGCAGATGCGTCAAGTGGTTGGTTTTGTTATCCCAATATGACATCACCTTCGTGACATAGAAATCAATGAAGGTGCAAGCCCTAGCAGATCACCTGGCTGACTTGCCTTTGCCAAAGTATCCGCCTTTGCAGACCTAGTTTCCCAACGAGGATATATTATACGCCATGGATGATTTGCGACTCGAGGAGTCAAATGACCAGAAGCGATAGCGCCTCTACTTTGACGTGGTAGTAAACAAGTGAGACCAAGGTATTGGGGCAGTGTTGGCAACCCCCCAAGGATAGCTCATCCTGTTTTCCAGGAAACTTTCATTTCGGTGCACCAATAACGAGGCAAAATATGAGGCAGGCATCCTTGGCCTACAGGCTACATTGGAGCATGGGGTACGGGAACTACAAGTCCATGCCGACGCCTTGCTGATCATATCTCAGGTGAATGGAAGTTGGAAGACAAAAGACCTAAAGCTGGTGCCATACCACTCATATCTACTGAAGCTCATGATAAAATTCGAGGACATCTCCTTCTCCTTTATGAACAGAGCCAGGAATGCATTGGCAACTTTGGCATCATGGTTGTCCATAGCAGACGATCATGTGGTGGATGCGTCGGTGACCCAAGTGGACTACCTTGTGTACTGCATGAGCATCGAAGAGGCCGATCCACTTGAAGAGCTTCCTTGGTACCACGACATCAAGGTTTTGTTGCAAACTGGGAACCTCCCACCTAATACCCCAGCCACCGACAGGAAGACCATGCAGCAACTTGCGTCAAAATATGTCCTTCGAGGTGGCCACTTATACAAGAGGTCCTACAATCAAATGCTGTTGACATGCATGGATCAAAAGGAGGCCGATACCCTGATGCTACAGATTCAAGCTGGAGTGTGTGGCCCACATATGAAAGGGATCTTGTTGGCCAAGAATATCATGTTGCAAGGCTACTACTGGTCAACCATGGAGGCGGATTGCTGTCGGTTTGTCTGAAAGTGCCACAACTGCCAGGTCCACGACAACTTAATTCATGCTCCTCCTCATCAACTGCATAATATGTCCGCACCTTGGCCCTTCTCAACATGGTGTATTGACGTTGTAGACACCCCGATTTTGAGGTGACCCAAAGATGAGTTTTCCCATATGTTGCCTTGGTTATGACCCTTGAACCAACCTTAAACCCGTAGCAAGCTTGCAGCCCAATTAAGAAAACAGACCAGTAGGGGAGAGCACTTAGCTAGCACATCAACCTAGCACACATAGCTAGCACACCTACCTAGCACACTTAGTTAGCACACCTAGCTAGCACACCTACCCAACACACCTACCTGGCACACATAGGTGGCGCACATAGGTGGCACACATAGGTGGCGCACATAGCTAGCGCACCAACCTGGCGCACAGCCACTTCGCAGGCTACGGCTGCTGGCTTTCCATCTCCCTTGGCTGTTACCTTTGCAACGAATGTGCCGTGGAATATTCCAAGCTTTTCGTCTGCGAGGCTCTCCATATTCCCATGAGTTACCCATGGAGAGATCCCTATAAATAGAGGTCCATAGGCAACCATGAGAGACACCCCCTTTTGCTGAGATAAAATTTTGAGCGAATCCTGTCCTGTGCATTCAGCAAACAACACCGTTCTAGCTGCATTTTCTCGTGTCCTGAAGCATCCCCCTACACCTCACAGCAGTTCTTGATCACCTCAAGGCAACGTGGTCTCATCTTGGGTATTTTATTTGAGAGGAACATACCTGGAACGAGGTTGGTGCTTGACTCTTTCTTTGTTTACCTTTGGTTCCTGCATAGATCAAGTATGCTTTATCCAATCTGAATATGCTAGAATTTCATGATGCAAATGGCTGAATCATTCGAGATGTTCTAATAATATGCATGATTCTAGCATGTTTCCTGTTCTTGTCTAATATGCATGATTCTAGCATGTTCCCTATTCTTGCCTGAAATGCGTGATTCTAGCATGTTTTCTGTTCTATTTTCTTGGCTAAAATACGTGCATCTTGAATAAACATGATCATAATGTGCAACCAACAGAGATTTTGTGATTCATTCTTAATGCATGATTGTTTTTGCACTTTGTTTTCATCTTCAGTTTTGTTTCAGTCATGATTCTAGTTTTTTGATAATAACATTTGCATGATTTTTGGATGAGATCTATCCACAATGAATCTGTTTTCAGCATCTGCATCAGTTCATTTGCATAAATCATTGTAAACTCTGGCAGTTCTGGAATGGGTTCTGGATCAGCTGCAATCTGATCCAAAAAATTCTGGGGCGCACCTCACTAGCGCACCAGACTAGCGCACCTCACCAAAGCACCAGTCTGGCGCATGCATCTGCTGCACAAACTGGTCAGGGAGCATCTTCGCATGCATATTTGCACAGTTTTCCAAATGGCTTTCAGAGTGATTTCTTTTATGTTGATTCCCTGATGTTCCATGATCCTGCATGCTTGCTTTTACCTTGGATTAGATGGTTCTTCCTCTGTTTTCTCATTCT
>JAMKQA010062770.1:0-12221 GCA_024699735.1 Posidonia australis
TCTGCTTTCCTTTGAAATCTGTTGATAAGCACAAACACCTATATTCTACTTTCCTCTGTTTTCCTGAATAGGCATAAACAGCAGGAAATCTAGTCAACAGGAAAGCAGTTTCTCTTACTTTCCATTTCCTGGAAAATCCTGTTGACTCTGGAATTCCTGTGAAATCCTTTCCTTTACTTTCTGGGTGCACAAACAGGCCCTATATCTAGATAACATTGCTCTGATACCAATTGTAGGATACTAAGGCTTCTTTAGAGGAGGGTGAATAGAAAATCTCTGATTTTTGACTAGTTTTATATTAATATGCAAACTTAAAAAGATAGAAATTAATCACATACACATTCAAGCATAAATACTCAGAGAATTTATAGTGGTTCAGCCAACCTCAGCTTAGTCCACTCCTCAAGTTCCACACTTGAGACTTAACCCTTTTATTCAATAACTAGAATATTACAAGCTACAAATTTACCTTGATTGTAGTCTTGAATCACAATTTCCTTCTCCTTCCCGGAGAATAACTCAAAACACTTGAAGGCAAGAATGACCTTTGAATACCTTGTGATCTCACTCTTGCTTATCTGAATGAAAGTTGAAGTTCTTTATACTTGAAGTGAAGTATGGATGGAATTTTGACTCACTCACTTGAAACACTAGAAGTATGATAGCTCAATGAAAATTCAGTGGTTTGTGAGCTGCATATGAATCTTAATTTATAGTGTTAAACTTTCCTCTAAGTGTGACTAACGACTAGTAAATCTTTTGTTTACTGACAAAAGATTCGATATGCCGAAATTATTCGGTCGGCCGAAATATGTAACGGTCGGGATAATTCGGTATTCCGAAATATTTCGGTCTGCCGAAATTGCTATCAATTTGAAATGTTGGATAATTATTGAAGTAATTTGTTTGTAACAGCATTCACTAAAATCTGTCTTTGATGTAAATGTATGGGAGCCTTTGATGTAAACTTGAAATTATACATGCTCCAACGTGATTTTGTAAAAGTTAAAACTCATTGTGTTCTCCCAGCAGCAATGGAGTTTCTGTTATTGACAGAAAAGTTTAGTTCACAGGAGATTTACTAAAGTGCCGAGCTCTAAATGTTTTTCCTGTTGAATTCTCAAGATGATTTTCCCGTTTACGTCAGTAGGAACAAAACAATCACTTCTGCTGTGTTGCAATGAACTGAACATGACTTGCATTTGCACAGTCGAGAAATCTTTCTCGAGTTAGGATTTACGCAAAATACATTACTCAATCGAGACTTAATTTGAGTGTAGATTGAATCGTGATTTGTAAAATGGCAATTGACAGTAATAGCAACAAAGACAACTGCAGCTGCAACATCGATGAGAAATGTTCGACGTAGTTGAGTTGATATATTACTTGCAACACTTCAATATCTAAATTTCTGAACAATGGCTTAACATTTCCATGATTAAGAGTAACTTCACTTGTTTATGTTTGTTTATGTTCAGAATGATTTCAACTCAGGAATTGCTGGACTTGGTTATACTGAAGCAAGCATTTTTAATGGTTTGAAGGTGTAGACACTAGGGTGTGAATCTCAATATCAATTGGTTTGTAAATGATAACACGAGTTGCCTTTTTCTGATACATGTTTAGATATTCGATCGTGTTTGGAGAGTGCCCTTTTGAAACAAATTGAGAAAAGAATCCAAGGCATTTCAACAAATCAACAGCTCAGCTACAGTGCAAATCAGGAAACACAACATTCTTTACTAGAAGTAATAAAAAATAACAGTCACACGGTAAAAGGGAAATCACTAGAGCAGCAGCATCCTTTTCCAAACAACAAGGTAAGAACAACACAAGTAGCACAAATGTGGAACAGCAAGAGCCAGCCATATACAAGTGAAGCAATCTTCAATTCCATTCCTCACAGTTCAGAAGCACGCATCCAGGAGGCAGCAACAACACAAGGCAGCACAGCTGCATCACCACAGATGGAAGGCAAGGCCAAGTTTGTATTAGAACCAAGCATATATAACAACATTAATATGTACAGAACGAGAACAGGGGGTAGGTAAGTAAGAGCTCACCATCCTTTCCAGAAGCCGTCACCTTTCTCCTTGGTCTCTACAGGACCTTGGGGTGGATATCCGGCATTGTCATTCGTGGGATAGCCTGCTGGAGGAGGTGCAACGTAGGACTGCTCTGTGGGAGGATAGGATTGAGGAGGGTAGGGCTGCCCAGGGGGTGGGTATGCTGCTTGATGAGGAGTACAACTAGAGTAAGAACATAACCATGAACAAGAACAAATGCTAATGCTACTATGGCAATATTGTTGACATGTTTCTGCAAGAAGTTATTATAGTCGATGTTGATTTTCTTCAAGAAGTTGTTAGTTGGATTGTGCGAAATCTAAGTAGTTAGACAAAGGAAACAGGGAAAGATTTATCCAATTCAGAATGTGTCCTGCACCAGAATGGTAGATTCAGTGGGTGAATTTATTGACATCTGGGTGTTCTTTTTTTTTTCTCAAGAAAGATGCAAAGAATGGTCAGACGTTTGATTTAGGCAAGCCCAGCTGCTAGAAAACAGAGGACACTTCCATATTTTTGTAAAACTAACATTTCAGGACTAGGAAAATATCAAGAGAATGGAAAAACATAGAGAAAAAAAAAATCATGGCAATTCTCTGATCTAATTCATAACAATTAGATAAGAATCACAATCAGGGTTATTGTTGTCTTTCCCTCAACTCATCATTCCATCAAAAAAGAGAAGGGAAAAAAAAAAAAACAACAACAACAACAACAAGAAGACATCATCATTAAACCCAATAGATAAACCAGCCCAAGGCATATCAAGGTACCAGAAACCATACACCACTTGTAACAAAGTTACAGAGACCAACAAGCAAAAACATAACAATAAATCTTAAAAGAAACCTCTTTTCCCAACACACCTGAAGCACCATGTTGCTGCTCATAGTAACTCATGTCTGCAACTGAAGATACGGACAAGCTCAAAGAAGTGTCAGCAAGAGAGGAAAAAGAAAAAGAAAAAAGGGGGAAGAGATGCAAGGGATTTTAGAGCTGATTGGATGAAGAGGGAAGATGTTGTGATGGTGATTATTTAAGAGAGGAGGTTCCTTCACTCTGGAGACTTTCAGGCGCGTAAGAACATGCCGTGAGGGCTCTGAAGCATCCAAGGGATAAGGAAAGGGGAAGGCGGTGACGAACAAAAACAACAACTACATTATTATATAAATAACAAGGGAAGGAGAAGAATCAAAGTTTGCTTTCCAGACCATCTCTGTGTACTCACAGACGTTAAAAAAAAAGACACGGCATGCCCAGCCTTGGGAGTGCTGGCAACGCGGAGGACGCACAAGTGGGGCGGGTAGACCCCTAATAATGTTTGTTAGCTTCGGTCTGTGAAGTGCAGGCTACGCGGGACAAGCAATAGCAGTTACGTGCATGGATACACTACTCGTATGATACAAGTCTTTCCAATATATGTTTCTCAGCTTCAATCAACATCTGACTAACCTCAGCCAGTCCTCAAATTTCAGTTTTCTTTCCGGACTGTAGTCCGGAAGGTCAGCAGGTCCATGTCGGTAATAGGATTCCACTCCCACACATGCTTTTCACGGTGTTGGGTGGTCGCCCTAAGACTCCTGACTCCTATAGTCTTCGTGTGGTTCTATCATGTTTCAGTCTAAGTTCACGTTTCTAAGAAATTTATTATTATTATTATTTTTTTTAGATATTATATGTATATATTTTCTTCTTACGGTCTATGAAATTCAAACTTAGAGCAGAAATGGAAGTTCCACTCCTCTTCCTGATCAACTACACCTTGATAGATGATTAAGTAATTCTTTATTGTTTGGAAACATAGAAGTAGCATCCAAATTCAGTCAAGCAACAACGCTCGGTTGCTTGTGGAAGTCTCCGAGAGGGATGATATCCAAGCTCATTCAAACTAGGCACCATATGCTCACTCCATATGCCTAGATATAATAACCATTTGATAAGAGGTAGGACGTATTTTTCAAACCTTCGTTCTCAGCCTTGGCCGCTAGCGTTAGATGTAATGGTAGACCAGAAGATTCACCAAGATGGGAAATAAAGGCAGATTATTTTGTTCTCTGAAGTCTCTTTTAACATTGCTATCGGGCATGATAACAACGGTTCAAACTTGTTTTTGTTACTATCTATTCAAAATATTAGTTGATTAAAATGATGTTATGTAAAAAGGAGTAAATTACTTTATGGTATCTTATACAATTGTTGATTTTCAATTTACTATCTTAAATTTCAAAACACATCACTTTAATATCTTATACTTTGATTTTTTTTTTTTTTAATGGATATGGTTAGAACTAATTGTGTTAAACTTTCTTATCTCTTTCTTCCTTTTTTACTTTCCTTTCTTTAATTTTTTTTTTCTCTCCACTTCCGCTTGCGAATCCCTTTCTTCCTTGTCTACTTTCCCTCCTCTATTCTTTCATTCGATTCATCCTCTTCTTTTTAGGCCATCAAGGAGTAAGCAACCGACAATTCTTAATAGTGATGATATTGGAGTATTAACTACATCTAGCAGTAGTCAAGCTTCGAGAATAATGGTGGCAAAAGGATCTTGTTGGTGTTGTGGCATCAGTAGTTGAAATTATCTTGTTATGGGAGCGACGACGATGATGAAAGCAACTCTCTATTTATTTCAAGGTAACCCTCTCGCTCTATGGTTTTAAGAATATAGATTAGGACTTTTCGATTGAGGACTATTTGATCAGGAGCATTTTGGTCCAATAAGTAGTGTAAAACCATAGTGGTGGACAATAAAATTTTAGGTTATCGGAGTAATGCATTTTAAAGTTTAAGATGGTAAATTAAAAATTAATGATGATACAGGATATCATCGAATTCTATAAAAAATTAACATCGAAAGAAAAATGCAGTGACCAAATGCAATGGTGATGTAAGTAACAAGAGACCGAGCTAAACAGTTTTTTACATTAGACATTGTTGACCGACGTAAACGATAATGTCGCTACTTCAGAATAATAGGAGGAAAAAACCATTGTGAATGGTTTTCCAAAATCTAGAAAACATGAGCAAAGGTAGTAGTTTTCTTTTTCTTGTTGTATTTGGTAGAAGTTGACGGTGATACCAGAAATCAATTTCGGAAGCTGACAGAAGGTTTTTTTTTTGGCATCATCAGAAGGCTACCTGACACGGCAACTACTCGGAATGAATGTAATGAGGTCACTTGCTTTCATATGAAGCTTCTGCTTCCCCGTTTTTCCTCTCCTTTTTGGCTTTATTATTCCCCTTAGAAAAGGATCTAAAGAGACTAACTTTACAATTCTGCATAGTATTATTCAAATCAAGGAAATATCCACATATAGTTAGAGATGGAATTCGGACTGGGTCGGCCGCCCGGGCCTATTAAAACAGGCCATGGGCCCGACACGGCCCATGGCCCGTATGTGGGTCAGGCTGGGTCGGTCCATTGGGCCTAAAAAAAATTTTAAACCATGTTGAACATCTAACTTAAATTTTCTAGGTTTTAAACCATTTTGTGCGCATACATGTCTAAATTCTTGATATCTTTTAACTGATGTTTGAATAAATAAAATAGCTTTTCTAATATTTTTTATATAAAGTCTAATGCATTCTATACCATCTTGTACATTATTTAGCCGTTGGCAACGCACAACGGCTTTATAGCCGTTGCAGAATGGGGTGTCAGCCTGGTATGCTAGATTGGTGCGTCAGTTTTGTGCGTCAGGTCTGTGCGCCCCATATTTTAACTGACGGGCAGGCCCAGCCTGGCCCGACCCAGACTGATTTCACGGGCCAAATTGGGCCTAATAAACGGGCCTTCGCGGGCCTGGAACTTGGACCTGACACGGCCCAAGGCCCACGACGGGCCTGGCCCGGTCGGACCCTCGGTTTTTTTTTTGGGCCCAGACCGTGTCGGATGAGCCGCTCGACCTGGTCCGATTTCCATCTCTACATATAGCTTTACTTCTTAAGCTACATTCAAGGCTGATCTAAGCATTCGACCATGAACAAAGCAAGATGACAAAAAAACTAGTAGATAGTTCTTAGAGACGTGGTAGATGTATTGGATGACGTACATCAAGACTATCTATAGATACTTCTGCACATCTCTCTGCAAACGCTCAACTTCTAGGAAAAGCTCCTTCTGGAAGCTTATCAGGTTGAAAGTGTGATGGTTTTATTCCAAAAAAAAATTGAGACGACTTTGTAAGGAAAACCTAAGAACCAGGTCCCGGTAACCCTTGTTGATACAGCTTTTCAGGTAGCTCAGTCCCAACAAATTCTCAACTAAATACGTTATAACTAAACCAAACCCCCAATTGAACCGATTCTAATTACTGATTTACTGAACCATGTTAACGCACATTTAAGGATTCACTTTTCTAAGCCTAGCAAACGAATAAACCAAAAAAAAAAATAACTGCAGATAATTTCAAAGAGTAGCTGCGTTGAATCAGCATCTCAATTCCACTTTGTTTGGTTCAACTTCAAGCTCTGTAAGAGCTAGTTCCCAAAAGCCAAACCAAATGTAACTTTGCATCTTCCTTTTACTTGCAATGCAAAGACGGTATCATTTTCCAGAACACATGCTTCTTATGACCTTGAAATCAAAGGGATATAAGATCCCACGCTGTTGAAAATTCGCCACTTGCTAATTTGCCTAGCTATTACTGAAATTCAACGTCACCTTGACATCAAAAATCCCAAGATTTGTTTCGAATTCTTCGTATCTTTCCATTTAGCCTGTGAATGTTGCACGGAGCTCCACATTTAAAATTATAATTCTAAAAAGGAGTTTTAGAAAATAAGATGGCATAGCATAGCACCATGTAATCCATTAACTGCAAAATATTTCCATTCAACTCCAATATGGGTTGCCTTGTTCACATGATGGCAATTACATTCGCCCAACTATTAGATAAAACAAAAAGTGCTTGTCAGATACCTCACGAGAGTTTCTATAACAGAAGCACATGATGGCAATTAGACTCGCCCGACTATTAGATAAAACAAACAGTCCTTGTCAGATACCTCACAAGATTTTCTATAACAGAAGCAAGTTTATGTAGCAGATTAAGATGCATAAGCCCATTTTCACCTTAGGACTCAGGAGCCTGTTTTGACAATGAAGTTCTGGCCACTGATTGGGTTCATCACTACTGGTGGACCAGCAGTCCGGGGCCAAGACTGAAACTTTCTGTCAGTTTCTCTCCACCAATCCTTGCCACAGACAGTCGTTGGTGTGGTACCTGGTTAAGGAGAACATGATTAGATAATGTTCTCAGCTACATCCACATTCAAAACAAGATCTACAATTGTTTACCTCAAAATATTTTATTGGTGGAGATTACATGATCACATGCATAGGCAATAACAAAGGATCCTGCCAAAGCTCCTATGATATATTTCGTAGTCATTTTCTATATGTGCAAAAGTACCTAGATGGCAACAATAACAGCTACAATTAGAGCCAAATTAACACTCGAAGGAACAAAAGGGATTATAGATGACATACAATCCGGTGAAATATGTATTGAACCATTAAAAAAATCCTAAATATCACAATGGATTATAATTGAATCTACATGGTGACAGAAATATAAAAAGGCACTAGTATGAAGTCCACAACAGCAGAGTAAATCAATACTAGCATTGAAGTCCAAATTATCTGCAACACTAGTATGTTCCGCAATCTTCAATTTTTCATTAAACCAAGAAGAGAAAGCATCAAAGGCACAAGGATGACTTGAACAAGATAGATAATCTACTCTGTGCACCTAAGATTCATGACTGGATGATAAAGCAATAAGAAATACTGTCACATTGGTTAGTATTTAATAGTGTATAAGCTTAAACCACAATTTGACTTCCTTGGCAACAAAGAACCACAAAGTTAAACAAGTTTTTGACTAGCAGTTGGTTAATAGGTTGGTGGTGACCATTTATGTAATGTAAACTGGCAGCTGAAATAATTTGAGATAATGGTTATAAATCATTCCAGCATATGGTGTAAGTCCTAGCAACCTACAAAAAAAATATAATGTGTTTGCTTTAGGAGGCTTGTTTCGGATCATATGCCCTAAAGCTGACAAGTAAGCCTTAGAAATGGCCTAGACTCATTTATGAGTGTTTGAATTACAAGCCCATTTCTTTTCAGGTTGTGTATTTTGTAGAAGCCCACACCCCACACCCCACACCACCCCCACACACACAAAAAAAAAAAATTTAAGTTACTCCATGTGGCATGTGGTGATTCACTTGGCACAATTGCAACCGTGAGGCTTTAAAAATGTCAGAAATTTCTGTTATGAACTTCTGTTTGCAACATGTGATGCATATATGAGACTATGCTTGCCAGTTATTGGTCCATAGGATGCTGTTAAAGACTTTTGTCTCTAAGTTACAATTATATTTCTTTCACCAGATTGTTTCTTGTCCTCCATGTATTCTACGTTATTCTTTTTAATTTGGGATGCAATCTCTTTATTTCCTAATGAATACTGTCTATCCCCTTTTCTATTTGATAACAGCAAAAAAATTACACATGAGAGGATTAACCACAATATCTTGACAAATATTTTGTGCTATGAGACGCATACTACTAGGAACCTATTTATTCGTATATATATTACATATCATGGAGTATCTTATAGAAAATTATGATTTTAATTTTGGATACTCTCAGTTACTTCTGAATGACATGTGAAAAGCGCGAAGATTACATAATTTCTATGAGATTGATTAGAGAAACTAAATAACAAAGAATGTGCTTGAATAATTGCCTTTAACTCAGATCTACTTTGGCGTTCCAGTTTTTCTGGTATTATTCTTTCAATTCACGCAACTTGATGAATTACACTGTTTAACCTCCCTTGTGTCTTAACCTTACATAGATAAAAACTGTATTGATAGTAAATATAGGCAATAGGGATGTATAAAATTACATTTAACAATATCTCCTAACCATATTGGGTATATATTCTTCTAGAAGAATTTTTGTATCCACACACTGTAACATATGGCAGTCGTATCCCATAAAATTCATGCCTCTAATCAAGATTCTCACAACACATTATTCCTTTATCATATTGAAGCACATTCACATCTGCAATTCAGGACTTCCAAATACAAAGGAAGCAGCTACAGAATTGTTTTGCCACCTACTCTGGCCATGTACACACCATTTAGTCTAAAGACTGAGTACTTAACATCTTGATCTTTCATTTGCCTCTTCCAATGTAAAATCCTATCAATACTCACCCTCTCAGTTAGGTTTTCAACGTATTGCGATATTAAATAACCATCAGCTGCATAATGGACAGTACAAGCAGAATATCTGACTTGACATACATTTCAAGTAGTAGGTCTAATGTCTATTCTATTTACAATCCTAGCAAGACCCAATTGCTCTCCTTTCTTATGACAAGTACCTTTAAATACCTATAAAAAAAATTCTACACCCATTAGGATTTGAACCCACAATCTCCCAATTGGAGTAATACTCATGTACTGAATGAGCTATGCTCAGTAACTCAACCAATCCTTTATGCAAAAAGATATCATATTCCTAAATCATGGCGTAGTAACCATCAACTTGAACGCACGACCTCAACTTGACAAATGTAACAAGAAAAACTATTTGGGGGCATCGAATTCACGCCATAAATAGCATAAAGTTGTAGAGATTTGTTACTTTTGAGAAGAAAAATCATATTCACATAATTGAATTGTCCCTCATTAGTAAAATCAACCACTTACAGAAAAATGTATTTAAGGCTCTGTTTGATAAAGATTGTGGAATAGATTTTACGGGTGGAATCTTGATTCTGTGTACGTAAGTCGAGATGAAATAGTTATAAGATTATGAATATAAAATCTGTTTGGTGTAAAAGATAGATTCTCCCATAATCAATCTAAAATTGGATTTTCAAACAAAATTAAAACACATAATCAGCTTTGTTTCGGCTAATGAAGATAATTTGTCATTTCAATGGATGTTTGGTTTAAATAGTGGTCATATCAAGATTCTGGGACTATCTGCGAGTCCAAAATCTTTACCAAACAGTACCTAAGCGCCAATCTTTCCACTAAATATGACTGAGAGGAGAAAAAGGAAAAGAAGGGAAGAAGGTGAACAAAGGTTGTAATTGTCCTCTTCAATTGGCCTTCACCATAGACTAAGGTGACTGGGTGAATTATTCCATGCAAAGGCGACTGAGGCGTCCGTCTAATTGGACTGTACCATGTTGGTATGCAAAAAGATGACCCCTCTCTATATGTCCCCGCAAGGGTGTCCGAGGCAATGAGGGATCCTTGATAACAATGAAGAGAATCTATGGGACTATGCACAATTGCCTCAAGTCAACTCACATCAGCTGAGGTATTCCTTTCATGCCGGACTGATATTCTTTCAATTATTGTATCACATGAGTTTTACAGTGTTCTATCTTTTTTATGATTTATTCCCATTTTAGATAAATATATAGATATACATAATTAGGGATTAAGTATGAATATATCCTGTGTGCCTTGCGTCCTACTTTTCAACTTGTTGTATCCAAATCGATATTATATTGTACCCAACTACCCATACCCATAAAATCTACCCTTCTAATCAAGACTCTCGCAATGCACCCATTCATTGATCAGGTTGGTCATGCCTTCACACTCACAACCACCACAATCAGGTTAAAAGACTCACTACTTGACCCAACATTTGCCTCTGCATTTTAAACTTCCACCAATATTATAATTTTCCCACTCAATTGGATCCCTCAGTTCATCATATTAAATAACCACTAGTTGTATAGTTGAGGGTACACAAGCAGAAAATATTATACACACATAACATAATCCAAATCCCAAAGTAACAGATCCAAAGGCAAGATGCAATTTTCTTTTCTTTTTTGTGGTAAGCACCCTTAATTCATATTTTATCATGCCAATAACCACCAACATTATTCATGCACCACCTCAACTTGACAAAACATGACATACAAAGAAGAGAATTAAAAAACTTGTGTAGACATAAGAATTGGTGCCAACAATAACAAAAAGACGTGGGATTTTTGGGTCATGACCCTAATTATCCATTTATAGATGAGAAAATATATGACAGACGAATAAGAACCGTGCGCGAAGTTACGAGTTACAAATTCTGGAAGAAACTGGGGAGAGGACGATTTACCTCGGAAAACAAAAGAACGGAAAGGGGATGAGATCCCCAGTACCGACGGCGGACGGTGGCGGTTTAGATGTTTGCTGGGAGAGAGCTGGGGAATGAAAATGAGTGGCTGTGGGTAGACATGGAAAACGGGCCGTGTCGGCCCTGGACCAGTCGTGGGTCTTGAGCCGTGTCGGGCCTAAAGCTCAGGTCCGCTAAAGTCTGTGAAATAGGTCTATTTTGATCTGTCAGAACACCATGGACTGGGCTGGACCGGGTTGAATCGGCCCGTTAAAAAAAAACTTAAAAAAAAAAAAAACAGGGCCGAACAATCCAAACATCATTAAAAAAAACTTAAAAGAGCCCCAACCGTTAAAAAAAAGATGCAACGGTCCAAACATCATTTCAACCGTTGCCAACGGCTGAAATATGAATAATATGGCAACGACCATTTGTCTTCTTCTTTTTTAACTTTTATTTTTATTTTTATCTTATAAATATCCTCTCATCCTATTCATTTTTCTTCACAACTCAATCTTCTCTTCTCTTCTCAACTATAATTTTCTCTACTACAAATTTCTCTCAATTTTCAAGTGAAGATTTCGCTAATTGGTTTTGGATTCCGTCCGGTCTTCTATTCTCCAAACTTCAGCCTCCACGCGACAGTAACTGAGTCAGCAATATCAAATTTTCTCTACTTCTAATCCCTCCAAATTCTTTACTTCTAATCCCTCCATTTTTGGATTTTGGTTTTTGTAGGTTAAGGGTTTTATTATTTTATATTCATTTTTATATTAAAATGGAAAATATTGGTAATGTTGGTAGCCATGACTATATCTCTAGTATGGAGTCAGATCAGCCTCAGTTTACCCCAACACATACTTCACAGTCCACAGCCACTAAAAAACCTAGGAAACAAAGTTCTTGGATTTGGGAGCATGTTACATTAGACCCTGTAGATCAAAGTAGGTGTTATTGTAATTATTGTAATACCACATACACATGTCATAGGGGAGGAG
>JAMKQA010062773.1:0-13852 GCA_024699735.1 Posidonia australis
TATTTAATTTGATTGATAAATAACAAGAACAACAACAACAACAAGGAGGATATGCTCAAGTTTCTCAGGGACCACGACCTCTTCTGGAACTTGATTCAGATAGGTAACTTTTAATTTAATTTGGTGTTAGTCAACATGTACTACTTTTTTCCTGTACCTAACTTGATTTATTTGCAGTAACTTCAAGAGGAGTCACAGGATTTTGTCAGAGATCACAAAAATTTTTAGATCTTATGCATCGACCATTGAGTACTAGTGGTCACATTTGCATCCAGATGAGAAGGAAAGAATGTTTGACGTGCTATTGGTCATTATTTTTTTTATTCTATCTATAAGTTAAACAATTAATATATTCAATTGACAATAATGTTGTATTTATACAAAGCAAGTTTATACTTTCACCTGGATATACTAAGGAGGATTATCGTGTGTCTTTTACAAAATTAATTAAGAAAAGGATGAATGATATCTATTATAGGGCACGAATAGATGTATTGGCAAAATGTCCTGAGTCTCACGATAATTATTAGGTAGCCAAGGCATTTCCACCGTATTGGTGTACACCAGAGAGGTAATTTTTATTTATATGCTCTTTCAGATGTTTTTATTGTTGTACATGTGAGGATTAACATATATATTATTGATTAATGTTAAATCTAGGTGGAATGGACTCTGTAATCTTTTTTCCACAGACGCAGAGTTCCAAAAAAGATCCACGGCTGGGAAACCAAACCGTGGAAAGCAAGAAATTCGTTCTACGAGCGGATCAAGAAGCCACAATGATCTTCGAGCTGAGTTGATAAAGATATTTTTATATTAATTGACTTATTTCCAAAGTAAATAGCATTATGTTAGTATTAAATAGCATTTTTATTTTGATACAAGAGATTTAGTGATAGTTCTGTTTTGTTGCGTTTCATATAAATGCCAAAATTAAAATTAAGATGAAAATAAATTTACCCCAGAATCTATGGATGATGGAAAATCTGAACACCCATGATCTAATACATCTAGTTGTACCTAGTAGAGGCTGTTTCCATTGTCTTTCAGCAGCTAGCTCCTGGTATTTCCTCAGGAATACATCATAGTAGCTGTCCAAAATAGCAAGGTGAAAATCACAAGGTGATTATAGTCATAAATCTGCATCTATGGAGCTATTTGGTATCTTTCAATAAAAATCACAAGGTGAAAATAGATTTGGGAGTTCCAAAAACCAATGAAAACTAGGATATTAGATGTGGTCAGTAGGTCACAAATGATGATCCATCCATTGGCATCATTCTGCTCGTCATGGATCTTACAAATATTACATATTAAAGCCAATCCTACTTTGCCATGTCCCACAGCTTAGGTAAACTATTATAAAGTAATTCTCAGACAATCAATTTTGCATAAAATACATGTTGATAAGGTAAATGTCCATAGTCTAACTAAAGAAAACCACTACACATAAAAGGTTTTTCTCCTGATAGCCAATTTGTTCAGCAGAGATCTCACTGAGGTGGTTATTCCAGCTTGGTTATTCCAGCTGGATAATTAACAAACACAACTTGGTTATTCCAGCTTGTTGGATTCCTGGAGAATCCAAATCTCACTGAGGTGGTAGCCGAGACAGTAGCCATTCATGCACAAAGTTGCAAAAGCTTGAGGCAGAGGTAAAGAAGAAAAACGAGTTGTGTTGCTGTAAGTTGGATAAGGAGACTACATGGATTTATATATGGAGTTTGAAGTGTTAGGATGAAATCTACTAAAACCAGGACTCTATTATGATCAACCATTTTTGTACATTGGGAACAGATGTTTGCTTGGGTCCGAATCAGTTTCCATTAAAATGATACAGTACATTACGGGCTCTTGTAGATGATTCCGTTATTATGACATTTGGAATGTCAACAAAGATTTTGTTAAGCCTCGTGACACATCCATGTGTTTACGATTTCATCAGCTCCCAGTAATGAACTAGTACACACACTACATAGAATATGGCCCAGGATGAGAGAAACTCCTGTCTGGTTTCTGCACAAGAAGTCCCCGCCAAAGAATGTCTAGGAGACCAGAAAAAAAATCTACATCAATTCAAAGTTTGGATATACAGTCAGGCAGCATGATAATTTTAAAGATTATTATACACGCATCTTTCAAACTAAAGCAAACATGTAGACTAGAAACTAAACTGGGAAAATATTAATCACCTACTTCAATGGTCAATATGAGGCAACATTCATGCAAAGATCTAGTACCAGAACTCCATGTATGTTTTTTTGGAGTGATCCTATGGTTTTCTTTTTCTGACAAAAGAAGAAATGAAAA
Organism: Posidonia australis; assembly: GCA_024699735.1. Classification (NCBI taxonomy): domain Eukaryota; kingdom Viridiplantae; phylum Streptophyta; class Magnoliopsida; order Alismatales; family Posidoniaceae; genus Posidonia; species Posidonia australis. The sequence continues at coordinate 2,311 of JAMKQA010062773.1, forward strand.
AAAATGCATGCATAACAAGGAGAATTGAAATTTTGCTGCTGCTATACAGAAATAAGGATAATTCTAAGGTACGTATAATGTTGTCTCATATGTAACTATCTAGTGGTTCTGGTGGATGCTGATCAGAAAATTCATTCAAGAACATCTTGTTACCTTCAAATAGAAAGGCCAGTTCCAGAATAGGCAAGCTTATTAATCACATATCGTGTATGCTATTAGCTTATTATGCATGAAGTTTGAGGCTGACATCTAAAATATGCTCCTGATGCTTCATCTGTTTCACATCCACATTCTGAGGAAACCAGAGACAGTAATGATTCGAGACGATTGCCTAGAAACAATTAGTAGGAGTTTACCTCAGGTGCAACTGACTTGATTTATTTGTACCAGAATGTAATGGGGAAAGAGGTTGCAATTATGTTTTAAAAAAAGAGGTTGCAATTATATATTACGTGAATACTCTAGTGTGGACATGTATGAAGAATGTCAATATATACACATACACAATCTGTATATATTACTTAATTAGAAGCTAATAAAAATTTTAATTTGATAGTTTCATTTGACAAGGTGGGTCAGAAATCATCCATTTTCTAAAGCAGGCTATGTAGTACAGTTTACTTATATATTAGCCATCTCATGGTAAAATACCTTAAAATAATTGGTCCTTGCAAGTGAGGTTAACAAAACTAACAAATCAAAGGAATCAGATTCTTTTCAAATTTTACTAAGATGAGCTTTTAATCCTGCAGGTTAATGCACTAAAAGTGATAATCTACTTTTAATCTACTTTTAATCTAATTCTATGTGAAATGTTAGTATTGATATTTGGTGGTTCGTCTGAGGAGCGAAACTCAAGAACAAAGTGGTTCCATTTGGCTCTAAAATGCTAGTTATTTTTAAGACTTAAAACCTACTCAAATGTGACATGCCTGGATTTGAAATGTAAGACATCAAAGCCAACATAAATCTCTACGTTTGTGGGTTTGTGTGATTACTGGATGAAAGATTTTGCTCTACATTTTGGTATTGATTCGTTTTCCTACTTTTATAAGACCATCTTGTTTATGCATTAGATCGATTCTATTTTCAAATAATGATGTTGAGCAGAAATGTGGGCAAGTTACGTGATTTCATGACACGTGCAAATCAGTGATAAGATCGATAACTCGTAAAAATCAATGATAACTACATCAATTAAGACTTGAGGTCATCTATTACCAATCTTAAAGATCACCTATGAAACCATACCACGGTCCAGAGTTTGAATTGTAACCAACTAAAATTCAAGCGCAAACCAATAAGTTGACATATTAGAGACATTTCTATTGTGGTGTCAGTACTGAAATTGTTTGATTAGAGCTAATTAATTTTTTCCTTCGCTTGTAGTTTCGCTTGTAGTTTTGACTAACTCTTTACAGAGAACAAATCCTGAGTTCTTTTTCCACTTAGATTTTTTGGACTTTTTAAGCAGGAGATAGATTTAGATTTTTTCTTAATCATTAGTGTACTTACACGTTTTCCATTATTTAGTTTTACTGGTTTCTTCTTTCAGAAATGTTGGCTTTGGTAGTTTGGTTAGAGATGGAATACCATGTTTTCATTTGGATGTCAACAAATGTTAGTATTGAAATGTCTTGTATCATTTCTCTTTTTACTTGTGTTGTAGGCTACTAAACTATGTAGAGAACCTACAATGGCAGAGTGGTAGACTGCATCCCACACTAGTGGGTCAGAGCATATTTGGTCAACCCAGACTGCCAAAGATGTACTTGTAAGTAATAATAATTATAATTAAAGTTATTTTAATAATATGCACTTATATTTTATATTATCTTTAACTAATTTTTTGTATTTAGTTATACAGGATAGGTACACATTCTTGTATCAAGAAAAACATGGAGACGATAATGTCGATGAACACCCAGCTTTTGATAAGAAACTTTGGAAGCAAGTTTCAATGGAAAGGAACATGGGTAGTTCATCAAGAAAGCAAGACTTGGGTTGTTTGGATCCATACTACTCAAAAGATACGACTATTGGTTCTTCCGCAGCTTCTACTGGGCAGTATCGTCCTACGCCTTAGGCTTCTGCTTCATTTGATTCGGAGTACTTCAGTTCTCTGTTGTCACAGATGGCAACTACATTAGAGAGTTTCAGAGCCTACGCTCAGAAATAAGGAATGAAATAAGGACTGAAGTAAGGAATGAAATATATGCTTGGGAGGATCGACTTGTAAGGTAAAATTTGATTAACTTTTATAATTTTTGATATATATAAATTGCCATGTTGAATTCAATATTATAATTTATCATTGTTCATTACAATATACAATAAGTTTGTTTTTTATAATAAAAAGATATACGAACGAGCAAGAGGTCGATTTGACAAGTGATGATGAGGACGATTTCGAGGAGTATAGACGTCGTTGTTGCTTCTTCCATGCATCATCCTTAAAAGGTAAAGGAAAGCAAGTTGGTTCCCGAGGAAAGTGATATGTAATATATTGTTTTGCCTTGTATTATATTTATCGACTTGTATTAAGATATTTCTGTGTTATATTAGTTACTTTTTTGTAAAAACTTTGAATGTATAAAATCTTATGTTGTATGATCGATTGAAACTTTTTTTTTATAAAATTTGTATATGTGTAATTTAATGTACTTGTGAATGTATTTGAATGTCATTTTATCAGGTATATGAATCTAAATTTTAGCAGATTCAATTCTATAATTTACTGTTTTATTTTTTTTTAACTACCCAGTATTAGCGAGGACATAGCAAGGATAGTTCCTCGCTATATCCTCGCAAATAAAATGGTATTTATCGAGCACTTAGCGAGCAAATTGCTAGAATATGTCCTCGCTATATCCTCGCAATTTTGTTGCTAAAACTTAAACGATGACACAATCTCATGATATTTAGCGAGCATTTGCAGAGGATTTACGAGGATATAGCGAGGACATTACGAGGAAATATTTCCTCGTAACATCCTCGCTAGATTTACCCGAGCACATTGCGAGAATATATCCTCGCAGTATTGATTTAACAAGATATGTAGCTACGAGGATAATTATTCCTCGCTACGTCCTCATTAAACGTTGTAACGAGGATTTAGCGAGGAATCAGCGAGGACTTAGTGAGGAACATTGTCCTTGCAAAATCCTATTTCTCTTGTAGTGTATGTTTGTTGTTGTCCTTTGTGGTCTGCGGTTGTTATTTGTTGTTGTTTGGTTGTTATTCCTGGGTGACCCAGTGGGTCCCCAAATGGTTGTTGTTTCTAAGGGACCTAGTGGGTCCATAGATGTTGTTATTTGTTTGGTTGTTTAATTGTTGTTATGGAAGACTTTGTGAGTTCCAAGATATGTATCGTTGTTTCTGGGTGACTTCGATGGGTTCCCTAGATGTTTATGATTTGTCGTGTGCTTTCTAGGATATCCTGTTAAGGATGCCAGATTTGTTTGTGTTTGGGGAACGTTGTTTGGATGTCTAGTTTGGTTTTGCTTGGTTGTGCTTCAAGTGACTCAGTGCCATTCAAGCAGTGGAGGCTTTTCTTCGGTGTGCTTTTCTTCTAGGGTATTCTGTTAAGGATGCCTGGTTTGTTGTTTGGGGTGTCCTAATGAGATACCTAGTTTGTTTCTTATTTGTTATTTACTTGTGAATGGGTCGAACGGCATTGTGTTGTTTGATCTGTGGAGATTCTTTTGCCCGTGTTCTCCTTTGGGTTAGTTTTGACTAGGTTGTGCATCAAAGTGGTGTAGGAGAGGCTGGTGGGAGTCTGGTAGTACCTGATCATCCAAGTATTTTGGCGTGCCTACTTGGAAAGCTCAGGATGTTTTGCTACTCTAAGTGAAACTATTGTGAGTTGCGGTTGGAGATTTTATGTCTGGAAGGAACTTCCAACCATGGAGTGGTGAAGTTTGGCTTGGGAAAAGCCGTGTTTTTGGTGTTGATTTGGACCTCGATGGGGCAAAACAGCATAGTGAAGCGTAGTTCTATCTACTGGTCCTTGAATTTTGAGAGACACCACTATGAAGATTGCTAGAGGTCACGAGATGGACATCCAAAGTTTGGTATCCTTGGTCCTTCGTCTTGAAAATTTCGGAGACAAAATTTCTTTAAGGAGGTTAAGATGTAACATCTTGAACCTTAACCTTCTTACTTAATCATTAATAATAATAATTAATTAGTGATTAAGTTATTTTTAGTGAAGGTCACTGGCTTTGGAATTTTGATGTGTGGTGACCCGTGGGTGTGTGAGACCGAAGATGGAATAACGTTGGATGCCATAGTGCTGCCGTGACCTCAATTCGTGGGTTATTTCATGAATATGGGTGTCCAAAGTATTTTTCTCCTTATCTAGGGATTTTTGCACAAAATTTGTATGGAAAATTTGTAAAATAATGGGCTATGTAGGGGGAGGGTAGATGTAGGAGGATGGCATGCATGTATTGAAAAAAAAAGAGGAAAAAAAAAAACAAAAGGGGAGGCTTGAGTGGAAGTAGAGAAGAAAAGGAAGAAATCAGTGAGGAGGAGAGGAAAACCAGAGAAGAGACGAGAGGGAGAGGGTTGAGAGAGAGTGAGAAGGTGGCTCGTGTTATGGAAGAGAAGAAAAAAAATAGTTAGTGAAGAAGAAGAAAAGAAGATGAGAAAGGAAGAAGAAGGAAGGAGAAAGATATACATCTCCCTCTATTCTTCTTCTTGTTTGAATTGCTTGAAATGATTTGGATGCATGGTAGTGGATTCATGATTTTTTAGAGAAATTTTAGTAGAATTATCTAGGGATTTTCGAATGAATATGGACTATTGGTGTGTTTTGAGTTTTCTAGCTTCACTCTTAAATATCTTGAATTATGAGCATTGAATTTAGATGATTCTTGTTCCTTGTGAAAATAGACTCAAAGATCTTTGATTATGATAATTTTAGAAGATTTTATGTGCATTATGGAACATTTATTGGATTTAAATGGTAATGGATGGCCAGTGGTTGAATAGTGCCTATCTTGCTTTAGGTTGTGATTTCTTGTGATCCATTCAACGGATTGTTGTGTTCCTTGTCCCAAATCATAGAGCTTGTCGAGATCTTCGATTGGGTGTATGGTTTGCAATTTATGGTTTCTTGTGTGTGGTGCGCCTTTAGTTCTCATTTTTGGAGTAAGTTTTGGGTCTTTGAGTTTCAAGTTCAATGGTTGTCTGGTTTGGCATACCATTTTGGTTCAGTATGTTGATTTGGCTATCAGCCCTATCATGAATCCTTGGGTTGGTGTATCGAATGGGTGCGATATATTGATTTGCTTCTCTGGTTTGGGACCAAAGTATTGGTTCGGTCGATCGAAGGATTTCGGTCTGCCGAGCTAGACTTCTGAGCCTTTCTATGTGAGTTTTAGGTGGGGTCTTTGGGAATTATAATAATATGATTAATAGGTTAATCATGAAGATGTTTAGGACAATCACTAGAATGATTATAGGAATGGTTTAAAATGAATTAACAAGATTCTACCTAAGATATAGAGAACATAAAAGATGATATGACTTAGATATAATAAGTCTTCTCCCCAATGGTTTAGAATGGGCAATAGAGATCATCATGTTGTCCCTAAGTCTAGAATTTAGTTGGTTTTGTGTGTAGCGCACTGAAAAAGTTATTCGATGGCGTTGCCTTGTGGTATTTGGCATTGATTTGGCTATACTCCTGAGAGACACGAGCCAGTAGGTGTCTTACACCTTGGCACCAGAACATAAGGTTCTGATTGAGATTTGTGTTGGTGTTTGATCTTGTAAGTCGAACAAGACTTCGAGATTGTTGCTTTGGTTTTAGTGTGACTTCTTGGACCTAGCAGGAGAGCTGTTAAGTTTTCATTTTTGAGCTGCGACTCCTGGTTTCCAGTTTTCGTGCAACTTTGGGCACAATGTGTTGTAGTATTTCGAGAAAGATATTTAAATGATTTCGAAATGGATTTGAAAAGGATTTTGGAACAAAAGAAATGTGTTTGCTTGCAATGGTTTAAATGATTTGTCGAGGGAACTATTGGATGATTTGGATAATGGTTTTTCCAAAAGATTTAAAAATGTAGCCTTGAGTTGGAGGTTTTCTCGTAATGTTTCTATGCTGTTCTGAGACAGTTCTCAAATTGGTTGAAAATGATTTCCAAAAGAATTTAGAAAAGACATGCATAGTTTGCAAAATGTTTGGAATGGTTTTCCGAAGTTTTCTATTTGCTAAGGCCAAGAAACTAGCAGGGCGTGTTGCTAGGACTAGAGGGTGTGATGACATCTTTGGGTGGTTGAACACGTTGCCTAGGGTGAGACCAGAGACCAAGAGATTGAGGTAAGTGTTCATCGGATTTTGAAAGTATGATACTCCAGAATTGTGGTTCATGAGGCCAAGGCTAAGGTCTGTGGGTTAGGTGCAAGTTAGACTTAGAGGTATGATACTTCGCTGATTCCAAGTGCCAAAGATTCAGGGTACTGACTGTACATAGAGATATCATGGTAGCAGACCCAGAGAGTATGAGATCTCTATGTAGCTAGACGTGATATCCTAGTTAGTGCGGGTACCGATACTGTTTGGTGTTGACAGAGTCCAAGGTGAGGAGCTTCTAGTTGTTCGGGCACACAGTCTGAGACTAAGACTTGAGGACGTCAAGAGAAGCATATCCTACAGTGAGGTCCTATAAGAGGACGACTTTCCTGAGAAGGGTTAGCATAGTGAGGGTCCTACAAAGAGCCAGGATACTGAGACGGGCAAACTCTTCCACAGGTTGCTTTGTCTGGAGCAATGTAGACATTATTGATCGCACTTTGATGGACTGCTTGTAGTTAGGTGCCGATTTCTTGGTGTTGAGCAGCACAACACACACAGAGGCCACAAGCCGAGATGGGTAGGTTGTGACTGTTCGTGGCAATGTAGTGGGTTCAGAGACTTTGTCTCCGACAGCTACTTGCGGCCAATTCTTATTGAGGCTTTGTGGTTTTCACCTGTGAATGGCGTTGTTTTGCTTAAGCCTGTGAGTGGTGTTGAGTTGTTTTGAGCCCATGATAGGCATTGAGTTGTTTACGCCCGTAGGTGGTGTAATGATTTCTGAAATATAGATTTGCGTCAATTTTAAGATATGATTTGTTTATTTAGACTTAACAAAGGCTCAATATTGGTGTGGCACTCTTGTATGGTTGTTGACTTTGATTTTGCAAGTGTGGCTATTTCAAATAATGCATAAAGGTTAATTTTGAAAAAAACACACATATGGTTTGAAAAGAAAGAAAATGGTTTTGAAAGGCATGAATATGATTTTGAAAAAAAAAGAATGGTTTTCAAAGGCATGACTTCAAAAGGATTGTTACTTGTAGGACAAAAGGATATTGCTCCGTTGTAGTGTTGTGGCATCCAAGAGAAATGCCTAAGCGTGTTTTTTAGTGGAGTGTGTGGTAGGTGATCTTTTAGTGGTCACTCATGTGTGTTTTGTTTGATGTTTTTCTCAGGTGTAAGGTAGGAGTAGGAGCTTACTAGTACACGTGGAGTTAGAGTCACTTAACAACACATCAAGAATTCTAGTGAGTGTTTAGTAGTTTAATTTATTTTAGTAAATAGTATTTTATTTATGTTGCTTATAATTAGATTTAGTTCTTATCAAATGTAACAGAAAAAAATGTAACTAGATTGAGTGGTAACGACTTTAGGATTGGATCGTTACATAAAGGAAAAGATTAATTTTCTTTATTGGGTATTTAAGTTAAGAGAGAGATGCAAATAATTCAAAAAATGGAGAGAACATGAGAGTCAATCATTTTCTCTCCAAAATGGAATTGAAATAGAGATGCATGAAACGACAACTTATGAGTTTTCGATTACAAAATCATCCTTAAATAATTTTCTGATACTAAAATGTAGAATTTATTAGATGGTAAATTGATTTATTGTTTTTTTCAGTCTTTGGGTGGTAACCAAATGAAAGTAACATTGTAAATCCTTAAATTTATCAAATGGTGTTGTTATTCCATTTTTGCATTTCCAAGAGTCAATTAAGGATAGAAAACTTTGAGTTACCCTAAATCACATAACTAAGAACTTTTAACACATCTTCCAAAATTTCCATGATTTATTTAAAAGCATTACTCGATTTTTCTTAATTCAAGGTCCATAGCTGTGGTAGAGCTAACACACTTAACTTAGTGGTAAGTTTGAATATATTGAACATTTTTAATTGATGTGAGCTTGTTAACTGTAGTAGAGCTAACACTCTCACTCTACTTAAACTAGTAACATGTTTGAGTACCTTTAACATTAGTTAATACGAGTTTATTAGCTATGGCAGAATCAATACTGTCGTTGAACTCAACTTGGTAGCAGATTTGAATAATGTTAAAGAAAATACTTTTATCATTTGATGAAATTTCTGAAGTTTTTCTTGACTTTTAACACATTTCTTTGGATTAATATAAAAGACAGGGAACAATTGCAAAAAGGCTAGCTCGTTGCCTTTCTTAATGGCAACAGAGCTCATTGCCAAGTGCCATCGCCAATCTTAGTGGCAATTAGTCTCATCGCCACAAAAATAGACAACAAGTAAACTTCAAGTCTCTCTCATCATATTTTGTCATCTTGGGCTTTAATATAATATATGAGACTTTTATAAAATACTATAACATTATACCCATAATTATTATTATTTCTTTGATTTTCCTAGCACATAAATATATGATATATCATATAAGCTTTTAAAAATAGAAACTAATTAAGGAAAATGCTAGAAAATTTCAGAAAAGTGAATGGTGTTAATTTGGAAATTATATATCTTTATCTTTATCAAAAACGAAATTTCTAGATAGTTATTATTTTTTTAAAATGTTATAACTACATTTAATTCAAAATGATGTTTAAAAATAAAGATAAAATTCAAAATATCCAAGTAGTTACGGATTAGGACTAGGTCAAAAATATCCATGAAATTAATTGACTTTATCTACGTAATTAATAGAGGATATTATCTTTAAAATTAAGTTTAATTAATTAGTATGCTTTTGTTTAAACCTAAAATATCTTCTAAATATAATTTCATTATGAGAAAATTTTAAAAATGGAGAATAAGTCATATGAGGCTCCTAGATTCGTAACTAATCAGTTTGGGATTTTATTTTTAAATAAGTGAATTTTTATAGCTCGAAGCCACAACAACTGCTGATTAACTTAAATAGATATTTATTTGATTTTCTGTGCCAACAAAAAAAAATATATGTGCTTGTCGTTGGTGTATGTGGTGACTGAATAAAATATCTAACCCTTTGTTTCTACTTTATGTGGCAACAAATTAAAATATTTGTTTTTTAATTTAACAAATTAAAATTTGGGTTTGGATTAATATCTATATATTATCCACTCATTCTTCAACAAGATCTGACGTCCGAGTCTTCTATAAATACCCCATAGATCAAGATCGGAGTGGCTTTTTGGGTGGAGAGATCTAGAGTTTTAGTGAAGGAAAAGAGAGATATTTATGTAGTATTTGGTATGTTGGAATGGAGACTGGAATGGACTGGAATGAAATGAAAGAATTCCATTCCGATGTTTGGTACAAAAAAATCTTTGGGATAGGCATGAGAATGACATTCCCTAGAAAATCAAATTCCCGTCAAACATGAGAATTTCAATCCTTCACAAAAGATAAGGAATTTAATTTTTAAGTTCATTGGAATCAAAAAGACCAAAAAAAAACACTAGATGGCTCCTCCCTTTTCTCTCCTCCCTCCTCAATGCCCTTCCTCCTTAGCTCCCTCCCTCCTTCGCCGCACCCTATAGTTTGCAGATCGCAAATTCACCCATGGGAAGAAATGAAGATGAGGGAAAGTGAAAAGACAAGGGCAAAGGAAACTCCAGCCCCTTCCTACTCGCAGTTGTCGAACCTCATCAGCGCGCTTCCCTTTGACCTCCGCCTCTTGATCGTCTCCTTCCTCCCCTTGCACGCTGTTGCTTGCACCATCGTTCTCTCCAAGGCATGGAAACCCCACTTCCACTTCCTCCCCCACCTCATCTTTGACCACTCCAATGTCCCAAACATCCAATGGAACCCCACCTTGACAACGATGAAGATCGGTGGCTCGATGCCATCGATGCTGTCCTTGAATACCACGACGATAGGCCCATCATGAGTTGCGAGCTCCGCACCGTCTCCTTGCCTGATGAGATCATGTACAATGAGGAAATCCATCGGATTGTGAGGTATTTGTGTCGAAACGGCGTCAAGGAGCTCATGATCAACAATCACGGAGACTCTTCTTACAACATTCTTGGCTTCTTCTTCCACTTGTGTCGACGAAGACGACAAAGTGGCGATGGGGCTCGCAGGTGACACCAGACCATAGACAATGCTTAGTGGTGGCGTTCCAAGTGGAGAGGGAGCCGGAGGGGTCGGAGAAGGAAGATTTAAGGGAGAGCAACATCGTCTACTCCGCCAAACGTGGAGTTTTGGCGGTGGTGAGGTGGTAAAGGAACAAGAAGGGGAGGAGGAAGAGTAGGTACATGTTCATCTTCATGGTTGGAAGGAGGAGGAATGAGAAGAACGGAGAGAAGAGAGTGACATGGTGGAGCATTTTGGTTCATTCCATTCCATTCCATACCAAACACTGGAATAAAATAAAATTATTTCATTCCATTTCATTCTATTCCATTCCAAAGTTCATTCCATTCCTGTTTATTTTCCTTCCAGTGTACCAAATGCTACCTAAGGATTCTGAGCGAGAGACCTTTGAGCCAAAGAGTGCTAAGATTTAGAGATCTATAACCCCTTTACTCTGTCAAATCCCTATATAAAAACCTAAATCCAAGGAAATCATGCTAATACTAAGCTAAACGTATCTCGAGAGCTTTGACCGTGACTCCACTTCTTCAACTCTACGCGCACGTAGCATGACGGTGAAGGAAGTATTTGTTCCAACCTATTTTTTTACATTAAATCAATTCCTTAGATAAGTCTATAGCTTATGTATGTGGGGAATCACCCCATGGTTAGTATTAGTTACATCTATTTATGTTATTTATCGCTTTTCTAACATTATTTACTATATCTAGACTTATCTAGATTTATTTTATTTGTTTTGAAGGAAAGGAATACACTACATAGTACGAGAACGTCGTTAGATGACATCTTGTTGTCGATGTAGTGAGCCGATGACCCACATCTACAATCACAATTACATATCCCGTAGGCGCTTTATCAGCCTGGTTGAAAATGATTCTAGAACTAGTTGAAAATGTTTTGAGACTATTCTAGAACTAGTTGAAAATGATTTCCAGAAGAATTTGGAAAAGATATGCATAGTTTGCAAAGCTTGTCTGGAGTTTTTTGTTTGCTGAGGTCAAGAGACTAATGAGGCATGTTGCCAGGACTAGAGGATATGTGTAGACACCCCGATTTTGAGGTGACCTAGAGATGAGTATCCTTATGTTGCTTTGGATGTGATCAGCCCTTGAACCGAGCCCAAACCCATTAGCCAAAGCCCCAATCAGAGATTTGTGAGCTGGTGTGGCGCACCAAGGTGGCGCACTAAG
>JAMKQA010062774.1:0-20519 GCA_024699735.1 Posidonia australis
TTCTCTTTAAAGTCTAAAATTTATATAGTGTATGCACATTGATGGAGAATTGTTGTATGAACATTAACAAAGTTAATTTATTGAAGTTAGATATATTTATTTATGTGTTGTTCAACTATGAATAGTTCATGATATTGTTCATGTTATATATTTATTTATGGTTGTATTTTATTCATGATATATGTGTATTGATAGAGAATTGTTTAATACATTTATTTACAATGTTTTAAGTTTAATTAAAAATTTATTTTCTTCAAAAAAAATGAAAATAAGTTGGAGGACCTATTAAACCCAGGACCCGGACCCAGACTCGTTATCTTTATAAGTTTGGATCTGGGTCTGCGTCCTAAATTTAGGACCCAGACTTAGACCCATGAAATAAGATGGGTCTGGGTCTAGGTATAGGTAGACCTGATCCAGACCCGATCCGTTGCCACCCCTAGTTGAAGCATGTGCTCAAGATTGACCGGAGCATGCTTCAAGATCGACCGGAGCAGGAACAACTTCTCCAGAGAGATGTCATCGAATTTGGGTGGTTGCTCATTACTGATATACTCGAACTTGAGCAGGAACCAACTGTTTGATGCAATCCCATCTCAGATTTCTAAAATCCATATACTAAATTATCTCAACGTATCATGGAACAGATTGAATGAGAGCATCCCCAAGGAGACTGGAGGTATGAAGAGCCTTACTTTATTGGATTTCTCACACAATGATATCTGTAGTGAAAGAAGAGGGAAAAAAAGAAGAAGAAAAGTACTAAAGTAAATGATTTTTTAGTTGAAGACATTGAAGTAAAAATACAAGTATAATTGAAGATGCCATTAAGAGAAGTACTCCTCTTTTTGTAAGAGAGCTTGAGTGAGTTTTTAAAGAATCATGTAATCATTCTTATAGTTGTAGGGTAAAATTTGTTTTTTTTTTTTCTACTTTATTGTTGCGTGCCTGATCTAATATAGCATGAGCAGACGAGTGAAGATTGATCAATGTGAGATCTAGAATAAAATTAGGCAAATGTTTTTGTATTATAATATTTTATTCACATATTAAAATGTTATAAATGTAATTCATTGTTCGCAAATAAATAAACTTGAGAATCATTCTGACCCAATCGAAGTATAATATAGACCTACGTTAGGCAAATCTAGCACCAAAATTACTCAATTCGAAAAGTTTAGATTGAATTATGGGTTCATCTTCAACATGACTCAACCCGATCTATATGCACCTCTACTTAGAATTGTATTTTAGGTAGTAATTCAAGGATGGTGGAATACAATGATAACTACATGATTATTCTCTTCTGGGTTCTGAACGACTACCATTAACTGCAGAAGATACCACCCAACTTTGTGAAGCACATAGCGGAGAAGGTGTCCGAATGGGTCCTCCTCGAGGGCCCTCGCTGTGGCACATTGCGCGTGGAAGCCGAAAGTAGTAAAGATGGGCATTTTTCGCGTTGATGGGTGGGAGGAGTTCGTTGAGGACAACAACTTGCGAGAGTTTTGAGTTTCTGGTCTACGGGTACGACGGGAAGACTCGCCTCAGCGTTCAGGTTTTCGACACCAGCGCCTGTGAGGAGGATGATGGTTGTGTTGCTGCTGCCACTCATGGCGACACGAAGAGGAAGAGAGGAAGGCCGCGGCTCTCGGCGAGCCATGGCTGCACCGTTATCGGCAAGAAAAGAGCAAGTTTCCGTTGTTGTGTCTGGCAAACTTGTTTCAAAGAATGAGCAAGTGTTTGTGAAGGTTGAGATGGAGGAAGACCAGAAGGCTATCAACAGCGAGAGGGAGGATGGCAGCGTTGCTGCCATGGATGGAAGCTCTCGGAGAAAGAGAGGAAGGCCGCCAGGGAAGAAGAGAGGGAGACCGCCGCTCCCCGCAACCGCAAGCATCATCAGTAAGAAAAGACGAGTTCTCTCTTATTTTTGTTGCTAGACGTGTTCAGAATGAACTAGTGAGTCAAAATGCAGGTATTAAATCCATGTAAACTTCGGAAGCGAATGGGACCGTGAAGGTTGAGAAAAGGAGCTCCAAAGTACCTATTCCTGCCCTGAACCGGCAAGCGTCACTGGAAGAAACAGAGCGACTTAGAGAGGAAGCTGACTCTTTCACCTCAAGCCGGCCATATTTCGTGAACGCATGCGACGACCACAAAGTATTTCGTAGTGGTGAGCAAGAGAAAGTTCATTTCACTTCTGCTGCTGGAGCTGGTGGGGTCTGATCGAGATGGCTGTTCACACCTTCCAGCAAAAGAGGGAGGCTGAGCCACCTCTAATGAAACTCTAGAAAGAGAGGTCTGTTGCCATCATGCGTTTCTTGGTGGCCAACAAAGTAAAAACTGTAGCTTTCTTTCTGTGATCTGCTACATGGTGTATTTCTTAGAGCGTTAAAAGAACTTCACAGTGGAGTGATGACCCATAAAACTTTCATCTTTTTCGGGATAATTCCACTCATCCATCACACGAAGACAAGAAAAAACGAAGCAGGGGTCGAACTTAAGAACTCGGTGCTTACAGTTAAAGCAGGAAAAAAAATGACATGATCATTGAATTGTATACAGTGGCTATAGCTGAAACAAGAGTACAAATACGCAAAGTACGATTAATTCAATTTCACTAAATAAGATGATTTCGAACTAATAATACCTAAATATACGACAGTTGCCAGATAATCTAATAAATTAGTTGCTGGTCGTTTGACAATTTTTTCCAAACATGCCAAGGCCTTCCTTACACGGGTTTGACCACAATTCTTCAAAACCGAGGCCTAGCAAAAGCTATGCTTGAAGCGTGAAGAATGTCTCCAGCAAATTTATCCGCCTTCTTTCAACTAGTCCTACGGCTAGCAGAGAGAACAAAATCAGAACATTCAGGACCAACGGATTTCCCCATCTTCTCCAAGCTCTCCATCCTCGAGCTCTTCATAAGCACTCGTTCTACGATATCCATCACGGTCTTTCTTATGCCTCCTTTGTCTGCTTTCAGTGTCAGAATCCATTCTGGAACCATGCTGCTAAAAGGCCAGTGAGATCTCAGTGAGTATTTCAACCGGAAAAAATTACCAAGTACCAACAGTTGCGATAATAACTAATTAATGATGATATACCTTTCCTGATTTTCTTCGGTCGCTGCTATGCCTCCGGGATTTTTTAGAACCCTCTTTATCCTCCAGGTCAGAGCACCCGTCATCCATCATCTTGTGATGGCGTTTTCGGTGTTTCCTATCCTTGTCTTTTTCCCTTTTTCGGTCCTCCTTCAAACCTTGGGCATCTATAGCATCATCATCTTCATGTAAAGTACCTTCTTCTCTATCCCGTTCTCTTCCTTTCTCCTTGTCCCGCTCTCTTTCCTTTTCTTTTCGTTCTTTCTCTTTCCTTCTCTCTTTCTCTTCTCTTTCCTTTTCTTTTTTCAACTGAATGTGAAAAAACCATGCATTACTCAACATATATATCTTGCGACACTGGCAAGACACAAACCAAGTTATTGAATGATACCTAAAATAAATCCAAATTATGCAGTAAATAAATTTATTAACATGAAATCGATTTTAGCCAATATTAAAGCCATACATAGTGGCCGTCTCAGATAATAATTGTAGAATATTTTTTTATGGAAAGGCAACTGTTGAACCAAAGGACTAACGACTTAAAAATAAGCAAATATTCAGTCAAAACATCTTCAGTTTAAAAAACCATTAAGCAATCTAGAATCAAATCTAAAATTCACATGGATTGAAAATTGTGTGACAGCAAAGGCTAAACCAGCTGAATAGACCAACTAAAAGAATATATTCTCCCAGATCATAAGAACTACTTGTTCAAATTATTGAACTGAAAGGACTCATTACCTTTTCTTCATCCTTCTTATGTTCCCTCTCTCTTGCCTTCTCTTGCAAGTGTGCAACGTATCTATCAAATATCTCCCTCTCAAAACTTTCATCACCAATGGATCTGATTTCAATGGAACACAGTTCATAAATCTAATCTAAACTAGTCATCTTAGCAACAACATGAAAATGAATAAATGATCCAATGTATACCTATATTCTTCGCTGTCTTCAAAAAGAGATTTGCACTCTTCCCATTTCGAAGTTGGTGATATTTCCTTTAGTGGAGTTGCAGGCAGGTAATTGTTAGTGATTCGTGTAAATTACAATTTCAATGGACTACTATCAACAAAAAATTCTCCAAAAAAAATCCAACAAAACTACTAAATTACCTTAATAGAGGAGAGTATATTGGAGAAGTTCTCTGCCAATCGCTGCCGTTTCTTAGCTTCCTTCTCCTCCTTCTCTTTCATTCTTTCAAGCAATTCATCATACACGAGCTGCAAGAGTTTGAAAAACTTCAAATTATATGTGCAGTAGAAACTGAGAATCATATAAATGAGCATTTGGAGCCAAAAAACTTATATATACATACTAGTATACTAGTATTGCCAAAAAGGAAAATTGCTTGAGCTTCAATCAGCTATCCTAGTAAACATCACCACAAAATTGATATTTGCCAAAAAGGTAAAATAACAAATACTGCTCTAACTAAAAATGATGAACATCATGGTCCATTGCTTGACTACCAGATGAACTTGATATCAAAAATGAATATCTATAAATTTTTAAGCGATATTCAGATTTTTATTGAAATTTTTGAATGGAATACAGGAACAGAAACTTACCAATAAAATAAGCCGAAGAAGGGAAAAACAACAACAAAAGAAAACAAAGAATGCCTATATATGAGTGACTAAAGAAGTCCCACATATATGGAACATTTGTCTAGTCATCAACAACATTCACGCTATCTCCTTTACACCTAACAAAAGCCAATAGATTTAAATGCAACTTTAACAAGTATTTCTGGTTTTCCCTGCAAGGGAAGGCTTACTTCAGGTGAATCAATGTCTCCCACACAAAAGATCAAAGCTAACATTGGATAATTGTAAGCATCATGCACAAAAAATATTAAAATCTAATAAAGCCAACCGAAAGAGAAGATCGAGAATAGCTTGAGTATTTACCAATAAATTGATCTCAGATATTCGCTGCAAACTATCATCCCCAGATGTAGCAACCATAAAGTCCTCAAATGTTGACTTAGATGTCAATTTAAACTGCAAAGCAACTGTTAGAGTACACCTATGTTATGACATATGTGTATGTGTAGCAAAGAAAGGTGCATATTTTTACTTTTCCCATCTTCATAGCATCTTTTACTTCTGCCTTCTCCTCGTGATACTGAAAAGTATAATGGTAAAATCAGGGGTTTATTTTCAAACAAACTTAATTATCCTTTCTGCAGGAATCAAACACATAACAAGCACATGAAAAGAACCTGCTTTTCAAGTTCCTCAACAACATCTTCAAATAAATCTTTTGGTGTTGCACCTGAAGTGTTTGATGCTACAGCCCGGTAAATCGGTAGATCCTTAACCTATAAACCAGCAACAAAGACCAGAAACAACATCACAAGTGAAATCAGGACCAGGAGAAACTACATTTGCATCCTATTTTCTGTTAAGATGTGATTTGAAAACGTTACCTTCATACAGTAGTCACGCCAATGAGTTTTAGCTGTTATAGTTCCAGCAGAAACATGTTCTTCCATCAATTTGCGAAAATCATCACGATTCTTGCGCTCTTCCCTTCTCAGTTGTTCCTGTAATTAGAAATTATCCAGAAGGAAAATAAAACAACTACTGCAGTGTCATTCTGTAAAACCATCTCATCACTTGAAATGATTAAGTGCACCTTCTGAATCTTTCTCTGTTCTTCTTCTTCCTTCTCTAAATCCTGTACATATTCCTGCAACCTACAAAAGTGAAAAAGGTGCAATAGAAGCACAGTATTATATGACACTCTCATGTTTACCTGAAAAATTTTTAAACGGTCAAATTTCTCAAGTCGAGAACATCTTTCATCTTCCTCCAAACGCTCCTGAACCTTTCTCCACTGGCTGTTTGCCTGTAATAACTCAAAAGGAACTTTATGGTGTTAAATTGCAATTTGTAGGATAATTAATTAACAGCTGCTTTCTGAACAGACCTTGATGAAATCACATGATCTTAGGAAGGCTCTGTATTCTACTATATTTCGCTTAAGCTCCTCAGCTGCTTTTGCTCTTTCCTGCAGAAGACAACAATTAGCATCACAGAAGGACTGCCATAAAGTTTTCAAAAGATATAGAACTTTCACCTTCTTTTGAAGATCTGCCATAAAGTTTTCATATAGCTCCTCTCTATCTCTGGAACGCTCGACAGCATTGAATCTTTCATCACCCTCAAACATGGCAATGGCCTTGCTGAATAGTTACATTTCATAGTTAGTTAAACCAGATAACGTGTTTCAAAATTTTATTATGCCATTCTAATGTTCTACTAGCAAATGGCACCAAATTTATGAACTCATGTAGGAAGTTTGTAAAACATTGAACAACGGGATTCAGACCTCCATCTTGTAGATGATGTAAGCTCCTTACGTTCCTGCATGGAAAAATATCAAGTGAAATAAGGATAGAGATATGGAGGCCATAGTTACTCTCAACAGGAGGCCAAACTTACTTCTAACATCATAATGAAGCCTTCCCTTGTTTTTCTATGTTTGGCGCGCCTTTCATCAGACTCCAGCTTCTTCTTCTGAGTCAAGAACTGAACAAAAATCATGGGTTAGGCAATAAAGAAATTGTAAAAACTGAAAATTTTGGATTCCAATGAAAATATTTAGGAACTCAATCAGCCATAAGCAAATATGTTAAGTGTGCTGTAACAAAAATTTATACTTCGGAGATTATCGTGAGAAAATCTCCTTGGAATTTACATACATACCTCATTAAAGGTTTGTTTCCTCTCTCCAAGAGTTTTCAGTGCACCATATCTCTTGTCATTTATAATTACCCTCATAGCCTGAAATAAGACCTATATTGTCTAAACCTGGAGGTTAAAAACCAAAAAATGAGAAGAAAGCAATGTTGGCCTACCTGCTCCCAAGTCCAATCAGACTGGATATTAGTTGATTCCAAAAGCGCTTTAAAAGCATTTTTTGCCTCCTGAAAAGAATAAAAGGCAATATGATGACTTCCAATTTTCCTTCATAATCCAATAGACCAAGAGCACCAAGCTAAAAAATAAATTTACCTGCTTACTAGCATAAGCTGGTTGTTCTTCATCAATCACTTTCTCCTGGAATGGCCTGACAGTAATTGAACCAATAACTGGCATGACACTTTTGGCCTCCTGTGGACCCAAAAAAAAAGCACCTGTCAGAAGCTAAACTAAATAATGAAAAAAGAAGGAAATGTGTAGTGTCAATCATACAACCACCCATAGTTATCATGGCATCATGGCAATGAGCAAGGGCACCTGGGTGCCTAGGCGATTATATTTTTTTTCAAAATTTTTAATATGTTTATATACATATATTCAGAATTTATAATGCACATAAATATCAAGACAAATGATAAAAACATAAGAAATTTCAACAAAGACCACGAGATATACCTTGGAGAGTAAAGAAGATGGAAGGAGGAGGAGAGAAGAGGGTTGTTGGGGAAGAGATGTCACCGCAGTTGACACCGGAGTAGGCTGCCGGCGGCCACATCATAGTTGCCGGCATCAAGGAGTGTTGCCGGCAGTAAGGGGAGTGCACAGTGCCACCACTAGCCATTGTGAGAAAAAAAGAAGAGAGGCAGCACACTAAATCAGAAAGAGGGCCAGGTGGTAGGGTTTTTTGGATTTTTAAGTGGATCCAGGTCCTGATCCAGGACTGTAAGGCGTGCCCAGGCACCCAGGCAGAGCCAAGGCACACGCCTGGATGCTGTTGGAACAGAAATTCGCCAGGCGTGCTGACGGCTGAAGTGCAAATCATGGCTTGGCACCATGGCACCACCTAGGTAGGCGTTGTAAGAACCATGCAACTAGACATGGAAAACGGGCCGGGTCGGCCCAGGCCCGGTCCAGCCCGGGCCCGGCAAAAACACCCGCGGGTCGCGGGCCGTGCCGGGCCAGACCGGCCGGCCCGCCGGATAGGCCCATTTCGGCCCGCGGGAACCGGCCGGGCCGGCCCGCGCTGTGCGCGGAAAATGGCCGTCGGCCCGGATGCGGGCCATAGGCCGTGCCGGGCCCATGGCCTGTTGCGGCCGGCTGTTTCGTGGGCCGGGCGGGCCCGGCCCGGCCCGACCCGTTTTCCATGTCTACATGCAACCACCAAATTCCATTTAAAAAAAATTGATCCCAACACCAAAAAAGTAGACATAGCATTATAACCATCCAGGTCCTGATCCAGGACTGTAAGGTGTGCCCAGGCACCCAGGCAGAGCCAAGGCACACGCCTGGATGCTGTTGGAACAGAAATTCTCCAGGCGTGCTGACGGCTGAAGTGCAAATCGTGCCTTGGCACCATGGCACCACCTAGGTAGGCGTTGTAAGAACCATGCAACCACAAAATTCCATTTAAAAAAATTTGATCCCAACACCAAAAAAGTAGGCATAGCATTATAACCATCCTTTATAAAACTAAAATACGTGTTCTACCTTATTTCAATAAAACTACAAATATGTAGACACTAGAGTTCTGGTGTAGGTTAGATTGCTAGTGCATCTGAGGTAATAACAAAAACGGTCATGTAAAAAGGAGGGGGAAAACAGTCATGTAGACACGATCCATCTAACAACCTGTGTAGCCCCTAAAGACAGGAGTGAAGGAGCAGCATCCAAACACACGTAAACGCCGTTTAAACAGCTGCATCGGTTGTTTTTTAGAACATTGGTTTTAAACGATGCAACATGCAAGATGATCGAAGTATTGCAGGTTGTTCGAAAGTCTAGAATTGATTGAATTTTGCATATTCTTATAACTTCTGATCCTAGCTGAATAACAATTACTTTGAATGAAATGGCTATTTTGACAGACTTGTGATATTTAATTAATTTACACCTCTTACCAATCATATAATTATCAATTAAACAGTTGTATTCACGATTTTTAACAAAATCATAAATTAAGTTCCATCTCTAAAAACCACTGGTTCAGGTCAGTTTACTGGAGTCTTCAAATAATGCATAATTAAATTTACTATATTGTAGACCTATACTTCAACCTTAGGACCAATAATTTGACATTCTAAGACCTACTGTAAGACCTAATCTTATTCACCAAGGACAGTCATGTATCTCTTGTGACACAAGAGACTAACATTAAAATAAATAAATAAAATAAAAATTCACAGAAAAAAAGAGAAAGAAGAAAATACGACAACCTTCAAGCACACCACTTCACAAAATACTAGAAATATGCTAACATTGATTGCGTAAAGAAAATTGCCCATATTTATTGGCAAGCACTTGCATCACGTTTGCTAGTGCTTTATTAACATATAATCCACAGAAGGTATCATTTAGTGTTGGATAATTTAACCAGGGCTCACATCATTTTGCTAAAAACACAATACATACCATGCATATCAGCAACGTTTTAAACTCAATGAACAGAATGTCACACTTAACATTTCAAATTACTGTGAAAAGCTGGTCAACGAGGGGTTAGGGTGGATTTGGCATTTGGCATCCTTTTTTATTTCTCTTGGCTTTATCATATTGATAAGGCATTTGTCTTTTTCTAATCACGTTACATCCATGACTTTTGTTAAAAAATGGAAAATATCTGACTGCCAATCCATACAAGCAATAAAAAAAGATGCAATAATACATAATTCCCTCAAACTGGCATATGTCCCTTGCAATCATGAATAACTAATCAGTATACCTCAATATCTTGAGCTGAAGATCCATCTTGTACATTTGCAACATCCAAGGACCTAGTAGATTCAGGAATACTCCTGCCAGAAAAGGTAAGGATGAGAGAAAAGAAAGAGAAATTAAGTGGACACACTTACATGTTACATTACAAGAGTCTAAAAGTTATGCCATGGCTTATTTGTGATGGAAAGGTTTAGTTTCTTAGTTATGAGTTATGACAAAAGGTAAGGGCAAAATTTAACCAAACAAGCCTGAAAAACATGAACAAGAAAAGTGGAAGAAAATCCAAGCAAATATAGCCCTTCGGGCTTTACTACCAATTACTAAAGCAAAAATGAAGCATAATAAGTTTTTGGTCTATGGCATCGTATTTTGCCCATATACCATAAGAGACCCAACTTGTCAAGGGTGAATCATCATAAAAAGGATTGTTGGTTTCTCACCTACAGCAGCTGTCAAGAATTGATACTCAATGCCTCGTACTAAAGAATAAATGAAGCACAGTAACATTTTGGAGTAAGGCATCATATTTTGACTATATACCCTAACAGACCACTTGACCAAGAGTGAGTCATCAGTCATCATGGAGAAGATTATCAGCTTTTATCCTACAGAAACTGTTAATAATTGATACTCAATACCTCATACCTACATGGTCGAAACTTCTAATAAACTGGGACCTAGTAAAAAAAACTTCAGTAAAGTGTAAGTCAAGATGCTCATACTTGGTGGTAGTGGTTGTAGCATCCAAGGTAACAACAATAGGTGTGGCACTTGTAGAAACAGAAACAGGCAAATGATTGACAGAAGTGCTAGTGCTGGATGTGCCAATTGCAGAACTAGATGGAATTCCGGCAAGTGGTGTGCCAGAGCTAGATGGAGATCCAGAAGCCACTTCTGGGAGTGTATTTACATCATTGACAACAGGTGACACAAGGGCTGGAGTTGATCCTTCCACTGTAACTATAGCAGTAGCAGGCACTGAGCTGCTTGACATGGCCAAAGAAGGCGGAACAGGAGAAGGCTCTGCAGTTTCTGAGTTTGTTTCCTGAGCATTAGGTTTTTCTATTTTTTCACGAGCTAACTGAAAATGAACATATACATGTACAACATAAGGTAAACAGTTTGTAAAAAAAAAATTTAACGAAAGATTAAAAATATCCTCTAAATTAATCATACCTTGACTTCATCAGGAATTGTCCATTTAGATTGCTTTGTGACCTTGTTGTAAAAGTATCTGTAATTCACATTCACTAAACTACATCAGATGCATTTTGGCTACAATAAAAGCCCACCAAAAGGCATATTTAACAGTCAGACCTTGAAAGACGGGATTAAATTGCATACTACAATTGATCCACAGGTGCATTTTGAAATCCACTACATTCAGCCAAATTAACCTTACATGGTCATTCACCCATTAGCCGTGAGAATGATGTTTAAAAGTAAAGAAAGCAGACCATGGTCCTATTCTTAAAAAGACCAAGAAACATGGACACCCAGAATTCACAAGAAATGATTTAACAAAAATTTCATTTCCCTTTGACCATATAAAATAAAGGTGTTTGTGCACTAAACTGAGAATGATTTCAAAAGAAACTCATTTCCTTTACTTTCAAAAGTATATAAACCGCTATTGATTTCATTTCCTCACCGCCTCTTATGAAATTTCACACGAATCTTCTCCATAACCCTAAAACATAAAACCCATCTCCTTCCTCCTCCTCCCCTCCTCTTCCTCAACCTCGTCAATGCCACCCCATTGTCCTTCCCCTCCTCCTCCTCCCCTCCTCAACCCATCCTTCTCCTCCTCCTCCTCAATGTTGACAATGCAACACCAACTTGACCACATTGACACCACAATGACCCTCCTCTTCCTCAACCTCGTTGACGTCACCCCATCATCCATCCCCTCCTCTTCCTTAACCCATCCTCCTACTTGTCCACCTCCTCCTCCCCTACCACCCTGCTCAACCCGTCCTCCTCCTCCTCTACAACCCCAACCATGTCGACACTACAACGACCCTCCTCTTCCTCATCCTGGTTAGCGCCACCCTATTGTCCTTCCCTTCCTCCTCCCCCTCATCTTCCTCCCCTACCACTCTCCTCAACCCCAACGACGCAGCACCAACCCGACCACACCGACACTCAAATTTTCATAGATTTGGATTCTAAAACACAAGTGGACTTGAATTCTATATAGCCTGATCAATAATTATAATTCATTTTTAAGAACTTATGATATTATTTGAACTTTTGTATGACTCAAATTTATATTTTGAAGTAAGATATTTGATTGATTTTCAAGTTAACAATTGTGAAATTAGTAATGTCTACTTTTCTTTGAAATTTGTTGATAAACATAAACACTCATATTTCAATTTCCTTTCCTTTACCGAACAGACACAAATAGCAGGAAACATGATCAACGGAAAATTAGTTTCCCTTACCTTCCAATTCCTTCCCATTGACTCTAGAAGTCCATTTTATTCAAATTTGGTACACAAACAGACCCTATGAATCTATGATTCATTTCCAAAAGGTCACATAAGTCCCTAAGAATGTCGTACCAGTTAAAGCCTGCAATTTACATGCATGTCCTCTCCTCACCTTGATAGGTCCTATGTTCAGTCCATGGCCTATTTTCCTTCTTGATGTTACAGATTTGAACTACTACAGGTCATGTTACGATTTGTAAAACATGCTCAAGGATCACTCATGGGGCGCATCATACTTTCCTTCCTCATGGTATTCATGATGTTTACAAATAATAAGATGTTACATGCATATTTATGTCATATGGACAACAAAATCAGAGGTTTAATGCAGCAAAATATGAAGGAGGTCAAGGAAGGCATAATGTGAAGACATAATCATCAATACTACGTAAAGGTACATCAGATTTTGATCAACATGCATACAGTATTTCCTCTTTCGTTCACAATTTGCAAAATACTTCTTAGAATACCAGAATATGAAACATGTGACCGGCTTGGACATGTAGTGTCCGTGCCTCCTATTGTATTTAAGCAAAAGAGAAAATTCCATTCCCAGTGTTTCTGATATGACCAATTTCCCCCTCAAGTTATGCCACCGAAGTTTTGCAGTTTGGGAGTTAGTATATTAACATACAGAGAGAAAATCATGAATAAGTACAAATTATCACTTACTTTCGCCCCTCTGGAGAAGTGAATTCCTTCCAGTCAGTAGATGCATCAGCCCTCTGTAACAAACAAAAAAGGATAAGCAAGATAGAAATAGCATGAATTTCAGTTTATATTTGAAAAACAGCACCGACAGATGGTTAAGCTAGGAAAAACAGCTCAAAAGATGCAAGTAAACCATCTTTTTCTCCAAAAAAGATTAAAGCATCTTAAGTAGCAGAGGACTATCAAAATTGTAGTAAGAAACCTTCTCAAGATTTCAAGCTGCAAATACTAGAATTGGATACAAATATTACTAAAGTAACATCAAAAAAATGCTATCAATCACATCTACCTGTTAAATGGTCGGGCCTTAACAAAAAACAAAATCCATTTTAGGTTGACAACCACGAGCCTGTAATCCTAAATATTCACAAATACTAATCCATACACTTTCCTTTGGGGATTCAAAGAAGACAAATGCTTGAATTCCCATACAAAAGTAGACACCACGACAGAAATTTAATGAAGTGTAGCAATCTTAAATGAGTCTCTTTCACTTGCAGAAACAAGCCCAAGCTACCTCTAGGGCTTGATACCAGTAAACAAGCATAGCATAAATACTCTTTGTTTTATTAAGCTCCTAAAGTGTGCGAAATGAGAGCAACCCCACCTCCCTTAGTGAAAATGTTGAACCGTCCATCCCTTTATAGAGATGACAGCAGATACAGTTTCTAATTTTCTTTTGCTTAAGGCTACCCAACACAAACTCCTGCAGGTGAGGTTGTGTATCCATGCTCTTACATTTGCTGGCCAGAAAAGGACCATTTTTTTGTCAAGTAGCCATGCCTTTGCTTCACCCTCACTCATGTCACACCCAGGTTATCGCTGGAATTGAGCAAAGTGACCTAGTTGGAGCTCCATTCATGCTTCTAGGTGGAATAACCTGCACTAGCACCTACGTCACAAACATGCCCCAACTCTTCAAACTTGGCTTGAGTTCGAATCATGCTGAAGAAACACCAAGCCACTGAAGGTCTCACAAGCCAACCTTGAGTAGGTATATAATATGCTTGATTCAGTCCATATACACAGATAACAATACGAGTTTTTCCTTTAAAGAATCAGAGGTCCTTCAAGAAATAACCTCAAGCTACACTAAGAAATCTCTCACAGAAAAAGACTGTTTCAGGACCACTTCAAATAACAAAATAAAATGTGTTAAATGTTTATCACAACTCACAAGGAATTTGATAGAATTGATGTTTCACTTCATTCCTACTGTATGAATGGCTGTGAGAACAACGAAAATTCTTGAGTTTAAGATTCTTTTTCTGTTCATAAACTCATTTTATTTACAATCATCAGTATTTTAAGCCAGAAATGAACAAGTTCTGCTTCCGCATGATGTGTTATCAACTGTAAAAGAAAGTTTCAAGAGAGAAAAAATGATCAATAAAATACAAATTCCAATAAAATGCATTTGTGAATGTGCAGATATAATACAACAAATAACAACCAGAAGAAACGGTAATATTCTGTCGAGATACCTAATCAAACATTGGAAAATGATAGAGATTCATTCCAACCACATCAATTTCAATATAACAGCAATTATATGCAAATACCATTTTGAGCAGAGTTATATGCAAATATAGTGTCACATTTATGGACCCATAGACCATGTCAATGGTTTGAACAATTAATATAATGCAAAATAACAGGTATAGCAAAACAAATGAACAGCAAGAAAACAACAAAACCATGAATCAGATAAAAGGTTATCATATGTGGGTCATAAAACAGGCATGAAAACTTAAGGGAAGATTCCTTCTCAAAAAAAAAACAAACAAACAAACAAAAGAGGCAGGGGAAGACTTCATAATGAGAACCCACAGGCCACTGCATAAAATAGGCATCAAACAAAGCATTTTCTGTTCTTTATTGCGTCCTGTACTCTGTTAGTTAACCACTATAGCATATCAAGAATTAACACAGCATAGACATCACAAGTTACATGCTAGCCTTTAAAACATAATCAGAGAAATTGATGCTAACACACATTATTCCATACCTCCAGAGAAACCTAACTTTTATTACATTATTTACATAATATTATATGAAACTGTGATTAAAAATTTTATGATTAGCTAGTACATATTGATTAACCTATATCATGAATTTCATTTTTTTCTATTTTGCATTATATTGACAATTTTTTATTTTTATTTTTTTGATCGGTATTATGTTGACAAATATATATATGTACTAATAGATGTCAGTTCTTTTTGAAGTTTTAGTTTTATTTTTGTTTATATTTACTTATCAATGATGTACATTGGTAATTTATCGATTTTTAGCTGATGTGTTTCCCTGGTTTATATGTAGTCAAATTATTAATATTGATTTTTATTGGTTTTATAAGGGAAAAATGTTGAGCTATAATGAGAAGATCTCATTGAAAACAAAATGGGACAAAGTATAAACTGAAAGGCAAATTTGAGGCCTAACAAAATGCTAGAGTCTTAAAAAAAAAAAGGGTTCCCAGACGGAACCAAGAAAACAAAAAACATGAATAGGCAACATAGAAACCAACAAAAAGGACAATAATCCATAATCAACCCTCACAGAGTAACCAGACCCTCTAACCAAGAAGCAATCTCCCCATCAGTGACAACATGTCTACTTGTAAAAGAAAGCGACCATCCAATCATGACCTTGAAGACCTTTTCTTTCCACTTAAGGTTATCACCTCCTGTGACAATAACACACCCCCCAAAACCTCTTCATGGACTGACAAGAACTTCCATCAAACCCAGCACACAACACCACCATTGATCAATATCCAGGCATCAAAAGAAAATATGCCATAAATCCTCTTCCTCACAAAGTCAAAAGGAACACCCACTGGCCACATGGAAACCATGGTGTTTCAAAGCAGGTTCAGTGACTAGTGACTACACCCCCATCCCCATGTAATAATTGCCACGCAAAGAACATTAAAGTTGAAAATATATTAAAGTTGAATAAGGGGAAAATTTTAAAGATATTATTAATTCAATTCTTCTTTTTCTTATAACTTGATATTTATTCTGAAATTTGGATACACAAAATTTAGCATAAGCTATTTAAGACTTAACGATCAGATTTAGCTATAACACTTTTGTAGCTTGTTGTTGTATAATGTAAATTAAAGTTCATATTAAATATGTTATACTATGATTTATTGATTTTGAAAACTTAAACATCAAACATGCCCTAGGACATGCATGCACTTTTAAATTTAGCATAAGCTATTTAAGACTTAACAATCAGATTTAGCTATACCACTTTTGTAGCTTGTTGTTGTATAATGTAAATTAAAGTTCATATTAAGTATGTTATACTATGATTTATTGATTTTGAAAACTTAAACAACAAACATGCACTAGGACATGCATGCACTTTTAAATTTATAATTGTCAGACTCTAGGGATCCCCCAGGCAACACCTAGCAATCAAGGCAATAAGATGCCCTTGTTGTCGTCTTATTCACCTTGGCACCATGGCAAACCTGAGAGACCTTTTAAAAAACTACTAATGTATAGCAAAAAACACTGTATATTACACTATACTGCTAAACAAAACAGAAAAAAATGTGAAATAGATGTATAGAACAGTTCAAATAATTTCATAGATGTCATGATAATAAAAATAGAAGACAAAAAGAGCATGTTGAATTTGAAATAACCATTGTTAATGAAAGATTTGTATAGAAATTTAACATCTTATCAATAAGCAAAGCTTACCCCGAATATGGAATAGGCATTAATGAAATATGAGGCATTAGTATTTGGACTATCACAAAGAATTCCTAGATGTTGATAAAGATGGTACTTGGATGCCAAAGAAAATTAAGGATGCATCAACTTGCAACGAAAACTCGAGTAGGTCATCAAACCAAATACAGAAAGTTAAATGATTCTGCTCAAGAATAGAGTGTAAGCATCAACCAGATTACAGTAAGAAGTGCCTTTTATGATGAAATAAAAGATAAATAACAATAATTGCCTGCCTTGAGAAAAGGGAAACACCTCCTTCATAATGACCATATAATGCAGTCGAAATTTTCTCCTGGCGTGCCAAAAGACATCTAGAAACCAGTGGAGAGAACATGCAAAGAAACACAGGATTCAAATAAAACAATATTGTAAACTATAATTACAGCTGCAGTTTATACCATAAAAGGAAAACATATCAGTGCATTATTTTCATTAACCTTCCAAAAATTCACAGTACAAGAAGAATTTAGAAGAGAAAAGATATACCATCTCAAACAATAATAAATTCGATAATGTGGCTCACCTCTATGGTTGTCATCAGTTCCAAGGGCTTCTCCCAGCTTGATAGCCTGGTTCTCCTATTATAGTAATACCTGGAAATTGAATAATAAAAACATATCAACAAAATTGTTATGAGAGAAAACCCCAAAAAGATTCTCTATTGATTAATGAAGAATACATATATATAGGTATTAGACACCTCATGGATATATAGATATCCAATAACCCGTTTAACTACAAAATATATCCCCACTTATTCTAACACTCCCCCTCAAGCTGAAACATACATATCAACCATGCCCAACTTGTCACATAGAGACTCAAACACACCCACTGCAAGACCTTTGGTGAATATATCTGCTAGTTGCTCTGAAGAGTGTGTACATGGAGTAAATATAACTCCATTCATAACCAGATCTCTCACAAAGTGACAGTCAACCTCGATGTGCTTTGTTCTTTCATGAAAAGTGGGATTGTTTGCGATAAAGATCGCAGCTTTATTATCACACCTCATAGACATAGGTACCTCAACATCACACCCAAGCTGCTCAAGCAGTGACTTCACCCACGTCATCTCACACGCAGTCTGAGTCATAGATCTGTATTCCGCCTCTGCACTAGACCTGGACACCACATTTTGTTTCTTGCTCCGCTAGGTGACCAAATTGTCTCCCACATACGTACAAAAATCGAATGTGGATTTTCTATCACCTCTATCACCTGCATATCTTGAATCTGAGTAGGCCTCAACTCTGATGTGATTATTTTTCCTGTATACCAGACCCAAAGAACACCTGTCTAGTGTACCCTCCTAGGCTCATGTATAAACTAACTCAGAAGACTGACTACATGAGAAATATCAGATCACGTCACCGTCAAGTAAATGAGTTTACCAATCAGCCTACGGTATTAACCAGGATCTTCCAGTAGCTCTGAGTTGCTATCCCAAAAAGATGGTGACTGCTCGATAGAGGTGCTTTCTAGTTTGCATCCCAGAAGACCTGTCTCCTCTAAGAGATCTAATACATACTTCCTCTGTGATAAAGTCATCCTATCATGTCCATATGTAAACTCGATCCTCAGAAAATAGCGAGGCTTTCCCATGTCTTTGGTCACAAAGTGCCTGTGAAGATGAGCCTTTACCTCTGTAATTCTTTCTGTATCACTCCCAATCACTAGAATGTCATCCACATATACAGCCAGTATGACATATCCACGACCTGTGCGCCTATAAAACACTGAGTGGTCTACTGTACACCTCTGAAAGTCACCATCAAGTACCACCTGGCTAAACTTCTCAAACCACGCCCTGGGACTTTGCTTTAGCCCATAGAAAGCTTTCCGTAATCTGCATACACAATCCTCCCCCTGAGTAACGTACCCCAGAGGCTGCTCCATCAAGATTGTCTCAGTCGGATCGCCATAGAAGAAGACATTCGTGACATCAAGCTGGCACATATCCTAAGAATTATTCAATGCAAGAGACAACAGCACCCGAATAGAATTGAGACGAGCAAAAGGTGAAAAAGTTTTCTCGTAATCGATGTCATATGTCTGAGTAAAATCCCGAACAACCAGTCTAGCCTTATATCTGTCAATGCTGCCATCTACTTTGTATTTGATAGTATACACCCACTTGCAGGTGACCACTGTAGTCCCAGCAGTGCGGGCCACTAACTCCCATGTGCCACGACTAGTAAGTGTCGCAATCTCCTCATTCATATCAGCCTTCCAATGTGGAAGAGAAAGTGTCTCTTCGTAATTCCTGAGAATGGTGGGACAAGGCAAAACTACAAAAACGAGGGTGTAAAGCATAATAAGACAAAATGAGAAATAGGATGAAGTGTACATGAACGAGTACAAAATGAGGAACTAGTGGGCGGATTTGCATTTGCAGAGGAAGATGTTTTGTCGTGAGGAGATCCTGGAGGATGCTGCCGTCGACGATATACCTGCAAGGATGAAGACGTTGGTGGTGGAACGACCGGTGTAAACTGAGAATCAACATGTTGCAACTCGACAACCGAGGAAACAGGGACAGACACACTGGACGGTGGAGGAACATTGTAATATGGTTCAAACTCGAAGAAAGTAACATCTGCAGAAACATAATACTGACGAGTGGGAGGATGAAAACACCGATAACCCCTTTGAGTTCGCGAATAACCAACAAAAGCACACTTGATTGCACGTGGAGACAGTTTGTCCAATCCAGGGGAAAGGTCCTGAACAAAGGCCACACACCCAAACACCCTCGGTGTCAGACTAAATAAGGTGGAGTCTGGTTGTAAACGACGAAGTGGGACCTCCCCACCAAATGAGGTAGCAGACATCCTGTTGATAAGGTAGGTAGTTGTAAACACAGCATCAGCTCAAAGATGTTTTGGAACCTACATATACACCATAAGTGTACGAGTGACATCTAGAATGTGCCTATGCTTACGTTCTGCAACCCCATTTTGCTGTGACGTATGAGGACAGGATGTCTGATGGATGATACCCAATGAGGCACACATAGAAGTGACGTTAGAATGCATGAACTCAAGTGTATTGTTAGTTCTCAAAAACTTAGGAGTCACATCAAAATGATTCTTTATTTCATTAAAAAAATTTCTGAGTACATCATGAATATGATTTCGATCTTTCAACAAATATACCCAGGACACTCGAGAAAAATCATCAACAAAAACAATATAGTATCTATGACCCGACACAAACTGGACTCTAGATGGACCCCATACATCACAATGAACCAACTCAAATGTTGAGCTACTAAACGCAAGACGTAACTGTTTAAACGAAGCACGATGGTGCTTACCTAACTAACACGACGCACAATCAAAACGAGACACGGATTGTTACGGTTTGATAGGATTCAATACGGGGGAAGGAGGCAGAAGAGATGAAGGATCATGCACAACACTAGGTTTTTACGTGGTTCAGCCGAAACCTACTCCACGGGCGTCTTCTGGTGGTTTCACTAGTTTTCTCACACTCCTGTTACAAGGTTACAACACTTATTTATAGTGCAACATTAGGGCACAAATCACCCCAAAGAGTTATCAGGCCCAATAAGGATACATACACTTGTGAAGACTTAAACAGTCTCCACACCAGAGTAATCCTAACAATCTCCCACTTGGAGACTGTTACAGACGTATGCTCGCTCATCAACCTTGTAACCTTGCCACCACGCCACTCCTCCATTTTCAAGTAACTTGGAGGCCGACTAAGGCCATGCATAGCCTTAGTTTTTGAATGTTGACAGTCTTCGTGAACATGTCTGCTGGATTCTTGCTTCCT
>JAMKQA010062775.1:0-11905 GCA_024699735.1 Posidonia australis
GGAAGCAAGAATCCAACAGACATGTTCACGAAGACTGTCAGCATTCAAAAACTAAGGCTATGCATGGCCTTAGTCGGCCTCCAAGTTACTTGAAAATGGAGGAGTGGCGTGGTGGCAAGGTTACAAGGTTGATGAGTGAGCATATGTCTGTAACAGTCTCCAAGTGGGAGATTGTTAGGATTACTTTGGTGTGGAGACTGTTTAAGTCTTCACAAGTGTATGTATCCTTATTGGGCCTGATAAGTCTTTGGGGTGATTTGTGCCTAATGTTGCACTATAAATAAGTGTTGTAACCTTGTAACAGTGATTGTGAGAAAACTAGTGAAACCACCAGAAGACGTCCGTGGAGTAGGCTTCGGCTGAACCACGTAAAACCTAGTGTTGTACTTGATTCTCCAGTTCTTCTGCCTCCTTCCCTCGTATTGAATACCATCATCCTCTTCTCATCAACAAAATTCACAGAAGATATCTGACAACGAATCTCACAAAAATTACAGAAGAAACATTTCTGCATTTCTCCCGTAAGTCCTTGGTGATAACACTCTCTATTGACTACCATAAGGAGATGTACCTTTTGAGGTGTTGGAATCTCTTAGATGCCAGTCATATTACGAAAACATATCAAAAGGAGATTATTGTTCAAAATCGAAGTGCTCATCTGAAGAAAGTTATCTGATTCTATGGCATGCATCACATATAGTGCATGTTTTAACATCCACGGAGCTCCACAAATTGAATGGGTAGCTTGGAGAATTGTGTTAAAATTTTCCACCTAAAAAATTAATGCAACTTGAATGTTGTTATAAATATTCTGGTCATGCTTTTACCTTAGACTTCACATTTGTCTTTATTTCATTGGATGTTATGGGGGCACAACAGTTCTTGAGAACCTTTAGTTGATTTAATCATCTGTTATGAACCATGGCATACTATGGTATTGTTTTTTTAATGAGATTCATCCTACCCGGTCCATTAAAAAAAAACACTATGGTACACTACTATTTGTATTGTCAAGAAATAATAATATGATTGACTTTGCAGGATTCTGTGGAGAAACGGAGGAGGAACATGCTGATACTCTGAGCCTTGTAAAAGCGGTTGGTTATGACATGGCATACATGTTTGCATTTAGTATGAGGGAGAAAACTCATGCACATAGGAATTATGTAGATGATGTTCCTGATGGTGTCAAGCAAAGGAGATTGACAGAGCTTATTGATGCCTTCAGGGAGACGACAAGTCAGTGTTACGATGCAAAGGTTGGTACTATACAGCTGGTTTTGGTTGAAGGACCCAACAAGAGAGCTCCAGAGAAAGAACTGATTGGAAAGAGTGACAGAGGCCACAGAGTATCCTTTATTAAAACACCTCTCATACATTCGGTTGAAGATGATGGTGTGCACGATCCTAAGATCGGGGATTATGTGGAAGTCCGCATTCTGAAATCATCACGAGCATCTCTCTTTGGACAAGCACTCATTCGTACAAGTTTAAGTCAGTTTTACAAGTATGGGGCCAAGAAACAGAATTTGAGTCTAGGAGATCCGGAAAGAATGTAGCTGGATCCTCATATGGATGGTGAAATCAGCCAGAGATATTCCAATTGGCTGCTTGAGAAGAGGGCATGAGCCAAACCAAGAGGCCACTAGAATTGGTAAAGGACACGTCAGGTACAGGTTAGTAAAAAGATCTTTAAACGCAGGCTAACAGCTAGGAAGCTGACAGCATTAAGTGTTTCTGTGTAACGTATTATTGCAAGTACTGTTGATACATCGTTTTTGGTGCGTTAGTATATGTATTTGAAATTTTTTAGGCCTGTTTCAAAATGTATGGGTGGCACAATAATAAACTGTAAAAGACTCTGGTTAAGGATTTTAGAGCACGGACAATGTCGTGAGTCATGTACAAGGCAAAGTCAGACTTCGGTTTTCAGGTTAAATTCATTCAATTTTTTTGATTGTGGTTTTGACCACAAGCTGTGACCTTTAACAGGTGTGATACCAAACAACCTGATTAGCTTCCACAGCCTTTTTACTATTTGTGAAAGAGCGACAAAGTGGCTCGGTTTTGCTCGGTTGTGATTGACAGCGTAGTGTAACTCAGTTTCATACTTCACTTTTATCACATTGTTCGAATCACTAAATGGGCTTAGTGATCTGGTTACCACCACAGCTTGATCATCTCATTCGAATGTTATTCTATTCGATGTTGAATGTCATAACCTGATAACGACGTTGGTGGTGATTGTCGATAGTCATTGGAGCTTCGATGGGGCTCACTGCGAACCTGTCAGCATGCCACTTTCAACGTCCATAGACCTTATTGAGGTACATTTGAACTTCGTTGAAGCACCGTTTAGGCACCAGTGTCCGCTGGTCATCATGCTTGTAGGTGATTTATATTTTAACATATTTATCTTTTGAATAAATATGTTAAAATATAAGTTTCGACCATTAAGATTAAGTGATTCAGTTCATTGTTAAAATCTCCAAATATTTGTGAAATTATAGTATATTTTTTATTTTCTATATTTTTAAATAAATAGAAAATGTGTGTCATCTTCAAAATGTATTGGTTGTGGGTCCGTGGTACTTTTAAATGGACACCAAAGTGCATGCTAAAATGCACACACCAATAAGCATTGGGCGGTAGACTATGCTCATACGTAAATGAATGAGATACCATTTTGTTACTGTATGAGGTACGTGTGTCAATATGGCACTGAGTGGGTCTTTGAAAAAGATTACACAATGAGATAAAACATGACATGCGATGTTGAAAAAAAAAGTTTATGCAACGAGAATTATGAGACATGTAACAAAAATAGTTACGATATGCAATGGGAATAAGTCTATACAGGAGGATTACCTGTGTTCCAGAAAAAATAACTAAAAGATGTAATAAGAGTAGCTAGACCATGTAATGAGTAACTATTTTAAACTACGATAAAAATATGAAAATGCTATGAAAATAACAATAGGATGAGTCACACTCATTTCCTAACATTATCATGGCCACTACTAAAAAACACATGAAGGTAGAGGTGTAAAAAAGATTGGACGGTTCGAACTTAACTTAGGTCGTGAAGGTCACTAACCTGGTCCACATATACTACATGACACCAAGCCTTATGTCAACTCCCCAACAATTGGAAATCTAGCCATTGGGATTCCAACCCAATGGTTGGAATTAAGTAATTGTTTTTTTCTTTTCATTTATTTCTTTCTTTATTCTCTTTCCCACTTATAAATACTCCACTCCACTCTTTATTTTTCTTACATCATTCTCAATCTTTTGTATTCTATTGAATCTCTCAATTCTCATAGCTCTCTCGAATAATGGCAATGAGAAGGTCAATTTGGTTGGAGATGTGGAACCATT
This sequence comes from Posidonia australis, assembly GCA_024699735.1. Taxonomy (NCBI): domain Eukaryota; kingdom Viridiplantae; phylum Streptophyta; class Magnoliopsida; order Alismatales; family Posidoniaceae; genus Posidonia; species Posidonia australis. The sequence goes on from JAMKQA010062775.1 coordinate 3,382, forward strand.
ACACCATATATCCAAATAATGATAGCAATTGCATATGTAGTTATTACAATCATAAGTTATCTTATAACCCTCACAATTTGGCATCTCATTTAATGATGCATCTCTCAATCTGTTAAAGAAAAAGAAGAAGATGATGAACAACTAACACATATAGAAGTAATTTCACTTCCACATCTGGCTCGTCATTCGAAAACATGGCTTGCACTAAGATGGTGACTCACTTTTAGAATTTCCCTATAATTAGTTTATGTAATTTTTATTTAACTTTGTTATATTAAGTATTATTTTTATCAATAAAATACCACTGTTATTAATTAAAATTTTTAAGACCAAACAAATATGGGCCAAGGTAAGGCTCGTCTAGTTCAACCATGGACCTGGGACCAGGTTGGCTCAAGGTTTTCCTTCCAAGCACGGTGTGGTTGGGTTAAATCTTCGACAAAAACAAATAAAATAAAATAAAATTAACCAAAGCTTCAGAAAAGACGTTTTGCAGTGAGGATCCATGAATATGTTTGCCAAATTAATTACAATGCATCCGAGGAGGTGCGGTAAACTGAGAAAAGTGGGGCTCTGCTCGAAAACCACACTTTCCGCCATTTCCCGCCATTTCCCCCAAAGTATTACCTAGACTAGAAGAAGACATCAGACTATCATATATATATATATATATATATATATATATATAGAGAGAGAGAGAGAGAGAGAGAGAGCGGAGGGTGGTGGTGGTGGGAATGGGGATCCATGGTCTTCTTCCCCAGCTGAAGTCGATCATGACCCCCATTCACGTCAAGGACCTCCGAGACCAAACCGTGGCCGTCGACACCTACTCCTGGCTCCACAAGGGCGCCCTCTCCTGCAGCCGCGAGCTCTGCAAAGGGCTCCCTTCCTCCAGGTAACAAACAATGTCGCCCATTTCCAAGCCTTTACCCCGCCCTAATCTCCTTTTTGCCCATTTTCTTCTTTTCTTTTTAAACTAATATACCGACATTTATCATATTAGAGGTGAAAAGGTCCCTCCTTTTTTTCCCTAGAAATGCCACTATGTAGGGCTTTGCCAATCACGATCAGTAATGATGCCCAGGAAAATTTGTGGTAGTGATTTTTCCGCTTTTGATGTTTCTGGCACAAATAAACGATGATGTTTCAGCATTGCAAGTTCCCGTTTCTATCAAGAATGTTATTGTAATTAATAAATAAATTACAAGGTCGACCCACTTTGTGATCGTACATTTGTAGTACCAACACCTTCTCTTGCTGCAATGCTGCCGTTTGTGAGTCTGGCTGTCACCTTATTCGTTTTCTTGTTTGCAATATGTGTTTCTGAAGAAAGTTGCTCCATAAATACACCAATCTCTCATTGTTTTTTTTTTGGGTTCTAATCTTTACTTTCAATTTTAAGAATTGATTGCTTGTACAAGCACACTATAATTAATAGCAACTAATGAAAGAAATAAAACCAAAACATTTGGAACAGAGAATATTTATGATGTGCCAGTTCTAATTTTAAGAAAGTCCTAAGCTACTTAAATACATGCAAATTCCCTCTAAAATGGAGGTGATGATGGTTTGCTGTTATTGTGGCTTTGCAGGCATATTAATTACTGCATGCATAGAGTGAATTTGCTTCAGCATTATGGCGTAAAACCCCTTCTTGTCTTTGACGGTGGACTCCTACCAATGAAAGATGATCAAGAGACGAAGCGATCAAGGTATGCTCACAGTGGTTGCTTTCTACCTAAATTGTTAAGTTGGTTTCTTTTGGCTAATGGGTTAAACATATGCACTGCCTTGTTCCTACTTTAGACATGCAATAATCTTGGCATGAAATCTATGTAAATTGCATATCTTTGAAAGAAGTGAAGTCTATGGGATATAATGGCCTTAGATCGAGACAAATGGATGGCATTTAGTCAATATTTACGTGATTTATCAAATAAACACCAAAGAGCTGATCAATTGCATTTATTTAGTTTGAGTGGGAGTAAATCTTATCAGTTTATTCTTTCATATACATCTGAAAATCATTAATTTTTGAAAAAAAACATGAATATTGTTGGTAATCTTATGGAACAAACCTAAGAATGTAATTAACTAAAAGAGGCTTAGGATATTTTTATAGATATTATATATTGAACAATCTTGATAAGAATTCTATCCCTAAAAAATTCTTGGTATTTCTTAGTTTTGGGTTGCTCTATGTTTTATCTATAATAAAAAAAAAACATGCAATGTAAGACAATGCTGGATTCCCTTTTTTTTATGATCTTAGATACTTGGGAAAGTTTTAGAATGTTGAGTTAGTGAAAAAAAGAAGTGTGATCTATGATGCATAGTGGATGGGATTGGAATATAGAGTTTGGAGTGAAGAATGTGGAACAAAGAAAGGAAAAACATGTGATAAGGAGGAAGAATCAAAAAATCACAAAACGAAACAAATAAGATGATTTAAGTTGTAGGTTGAGCATGGAAATTGGTTGGGGTTTTGCAAAGACCAGTTAATTGCTTCGCCCATTTTCAATTTAAATTTGAAACCAAAGTGAAATTTGTCACGACCCCAGTCGCGACAGTTCCAAAATCTAAAACACACTTAGAGCCATAAATAAATAAATAACTTAAAAATAAATTCAAGGAATATAAATAAATAAATAAACTAATAAATCCTATCTTTACCTAAAACCTATGCTGTGTGGTTATGTTGCACCAGCAATGAAAACTATCAAAATGTACGTGAATGACATCTAATTGTTACTTGCTATATGCTATTAATTGCAACAAACAACAAACTAGAACTTAAGTTGCTAGTACTCAGTTTCACAACAAATATAGTTGTTTCTCGTGGTAGTCTCAAGATCTAAACTAATAAAGTCACCAAATCTACAATATTTTATTGCAGATATGCATAAAATCTTTTTTAAAACATGTTTTTTAAAATCATGCATTTTCAAAACTTTCTATGGATACTTGAAATGGCTATTCTATGCCATATTAAGTTTAAAACTACCACAAATCTACATCTCGAAAACTATGGTCTCCTCTAGATTAGGACATGAAAATCAAAACTCAGAAAACCTCAATCACAACTCACACACAATTCAAAAACCTATCGAGCCACTTTAGCCTCAAGCGATTGATCAGTCTATAAGCAGTCGCCAAGGCGTGTTGCACTGTCACGGCAAGGTCATCATGTGCAGGAGGCCTTTGTCTCAGGTTCATACTCTAAGAACCCTAAAAAAGTTTACATTAGGACAACACAAACACAGAAGGTTCGTTCTCTTGGCGTACTTGGAACTGTTGTGCTTGATTAATTAAAGGACTTTTTCACCTCTTGGTCTCGTAAGTAGTTCTTGACCAATTAGAGGCATTTTTCATCCCTAAAGGGTCGGCCAGAAGCTTCAACCTCTTATTTTTTGACCTTATCCATTGTCTTTTAGTCCATAAACCCTTACCTAAGGCCTTTTGATCCTTTAAAATCTCGAAAACCGTTTAGATCTCAACCTAATTAAGTAGCTTACGATCTTAGAGGTATCAACTATCGTGGAAGATCGACCCGGAGTTTGGGTCTCTTGGTCCTTCACATTACAAAACTACTTGGATCTCAATCTAAGTAAGTATCTTACGACCTTAGATGCATCAACCATTCCTAGAAGGCTGGTCGGGAGTTTTGGTCTTTTGGTCCCTTAAACCATAAAACTACTTAAACCTTAATCGAAGCAAGCAGTTCATTACCCTAGAGACATCAAACATCCTAGAAGGTCGATAGTAAGCTTTGGTTTCTTAGTCCCTCAAACTACGGAAAATCTTTGCAAATCTCATACATTTCTTTCCAAATCCTTTTTGAGAAAACCATTTCGAAAACCGTTTCTAAGATAAACTCACAAAATTACAAAATTTTGCACAAAACATTATGTCAAAACTCCATACGAAACACCATTCAAAAAGCTATCAAGAAACCAATTCAATCGATCATAAATCATCAACGACAAAGTGAAAGTAGCAACTTTGTCTCTGAGACCTGTGCCCTTAACCCGCTCGTGTGGCCAATACGTGCCTCAAGCTAGAGTGGGCGGCTTGAAAACACAAGGCATATATTGCCCATACCCAAATGCCTAGAAATCCTTAAGCAAACTCAAATATTTAACAGTGAGATAACTACAACACCCACAAACATGAAAAATCTAAAGGAAATAACAAGGTTAATGTATATAATCCCATTCATTCAAGAACTACCATGGGTTATCACATGAACCCAAACATGCAAAAACTCACTTGCTGCCACCGCTCAATCTCACTTACGGGATCTCAAGCATAATTCATACAAATTCGTGCTTAAAGAGCATGCAATAACCTAGGTAGAGTGTGTACCTCCATTGATGTTTGTGAACACAACAATTATGCGGTGCAACGACGACCATTGTAACGGAGATGACGATGGCAGCAACTACTCATGGTTTCTATTGGTTGCAACTCGACAACAACAAATAGCAATCGGTAACCCCAGTGGCGTCACAACGACACATAGTAATGGCAGCTATGAGCAGCGGCGGTGAATCGACGAGTGATGATGACCGTCTCTCCCATTCACCCCATTCTCTCTCTCATAGTTCTCACTCTCCTTTCTTTCTTATTCTCATTTTTCCTTACCTTTCTCTATCTTTCTCCCCCCTCCTCTCTCACAAAACTCCCTCTCTTCTCTCTTCCTTTTTCTTCTTCCATTCTTTCTCTTTCTTTCTTTATTTTCCTCTCTCTCCTCTCTCTCATGAGTGGTGTGCATGTATGTGTGTATTGTGTGTGGGGGGCCCTTTCCTCCTTAAATATCCACAACTTATGTCGAGTGAGGGTATAAGTGTCACACAACACATGCATTATACTCTTTCGGCAACAATCCCACAACACTTGTATCAACCTTTATATAATATAAAGCAAGTGTCAGTACACTACACAAGCACCAAGCATGCATCACTCACACAATCTTATGTAATCCACTTATGTAAGGGACCAAATAATCATTATGAATTGCCTCCAAGTCAATCCTTCTAATTATCATTAAAATTCAATAAAGCCAACATCATTACACATCAATCACAATAAAGGTCTCCACTTACAATATCCTTGAATTCAACACAACCATCAGCCCAAAATCAGACATCTAATCCCAAAACCACAGTCCACAACTTACCGCACTCTGGTTCGCATAAATGCGTGAGACAATTTCAATTGAATCTTGTCAAGACGTGCCAACATGTTGGCTATGATTGCATGGAAGATGATTGTTGCCCTAAAGATCAGGTTTGCTCTATGTAGATTACAAGAAACTTGTGTTTTCTATTTGATTCTTATTTTTTCTCTTCTGACATCTTTGGAACCAATTTTTATTCTAACTTCTGCTTGTTCTTTCAGTTTTTATTGTAATCTATGTTATGAACTGATTGATAGTCTTTGCTTGAAATATTCTAATCGTTAATTATCCACTTACACAGGACAAGGAAAGAGAATCTAGAGCGTGCAATTGAGCATGAATCAGCCGGCAATTTTACTGCTGCTTATGAATGTTACCAGAAAGCTGTTGATATTTCACCATCAGTTGCATTGGAGCTTATCCAGGTTAGAAAAATCACCTAGTAATTTAGTAACTCTACATCTCTACTCCAAAAACTTCTATACTTTATTTTTGCAATTAAACTTCAAATGCTCCTAATTTCTGTTGGACAGATAGATAGACATGCTTACACTATCATGAATAATTTTATCGGTTTATATAGGTGTTGAAGCAAGAGAATGTTGATTACATAGTGGCACCTTATGAGGCTGACGCTCAAATGACTTTTTTATCACTCCATAATCTTGTTGACGCTGTTATTACTGAAGATTCAGACTTAATTCCATTTGGATGTACAAGGGCGAGTCTCTAATCACGTCCTTTCCCCTGCTTTAGTCCTTTCATAGTATCAGAACAAATTTCCTGAACTGCTTCTGTCAAGTTTTCTCTACCACCACATCATTTTCCCTATATGCTTACATGCAGTTCACTAATATTTTAGATTTCTTCTCCACCAGATTATTTTCAAAATGGACAAATTTGGGCAAGGTGTTGAGTTTTGTTCTTCAAAGTTAACTCAGAACAAGGAACTTAATTTTTCTGGATTTACTAAGCAGATGGTTCTGGAAATGTGCATATTAAGTGGCTGTGACTATCTCCAATCATTGCCAGGAATGGGCTTGAAAAGGGCTCATGCACTCATTCAAAATTTGAAGAGCTATGATAAGGTAAACAAGATTTTTTTTATAAGCAGTCTGTGATACCATAGTGTCTTAACAACTTCCAATTTTTTGTACTTTATAGAGTAGGTGGGTTGGTATACAATAAAGACAAGTGCACCGTAAGCATTAAAATATTTATGTGAGAAGAGATAGAGAAGAAGGATTTTTATTATTATTGAGTAGTTAGGGTTACATATATAGGGATATTAGACACCACTGGGTAAATGGGTATCTAATAATCCATTTAGCACTAAATAAGTAATCCTCATAAACTCTAACATTCTCTTTTAAGCTAGAGCATATATGTCAACAATGTCCAGTTTGTTACATAAAGATTAAAACATCCCCAAATTGAGATTCTTTGTGAATATGTCTGCTAACTGCTCAGAGGACTGAGTATAAGGAGTAGAGATAACCTCATTCATAACCGTATTCCTTATAAAATAACAGTCAACCTCTATATGCCTTGTACACTCATGAAAGATGGGATTGTTTGCCCTTTGGGTCTTGGATTGTTAACCATATCACAGTTTGATTGTCACAACGCATAGTGTCACGTCCCAAAATTTCCACAATAATTTAAACAAATTAAATTACGGGAAAACTAAAGCTAAATAGTAAAATATCTAACTACCAGGAATCTGCGTGTGCGGTTAGCAGACTCAAGATTATATGCACTGCGTTAAACCAATCGCATGCCTTGTAACACCCCAGTGCTACACAACAGTATAAGAACTACCCAAACACAATAAAATGCAACTAAGTAGCAATATTAAAATAAATAAAGCTAACTACCCAGACCTGTGTGCGGCAAGTGTAGCTTGAAAAGTTGCATCAGGGAAGACTGCTCCTACAGCTCAGCACTTGAAAACAAGGGGACAAGAAAACACGCGTGAGTGACAAAAATGCCACCCAGTACGCGTCCCAAAAACAACACCAAAAACACAGAAAACCTCGCCAGAAAGCATCATTTTAAACCCTTATATACAATTCTTATAATTCAGAAAGCAATGGCTTTTCAAACTTTTTTTTTCTTTTCTTTTCTTTCAAATATCATGCTCTTTCAAAGCCTTTATTCTTAACACTGGAAAAAACAAATCATTTTATCTAGTTTCCTAGTCTAAAATATCATTTAAAAATCAAAGGCACAATTTGCCACAACCTGGGCTAGAAACTAATCTAAACACACAAAACCACATAAATCCATCATTCCATATCCATACTGGTCGTATCACCCTGGCCACAGGTGATCGACCTGGTCTCAAGCAGCTGGTGTAGATTCTATGTCACTACACCCACACTGCAGTGCCGCGGTGAACCACCCCGTACTGGAGTTTAACCGCCCCGACCGCAGCCTCAAAATGTACCCTCACTGGTACAAACACGGAGTACGTCCTAGGGACGCCTTGGTGCTCGAGTAACTGGGGACTCTAACCTTAGCCCCGTACAGCACCGGCACTGAGGGTAGTCCGCGTCTTTTTGACCTCGGGGCCTACAGTACCACCACAGTCTCGAGGCTTTTACCTCGGATCGCACACTCAGCAACCACACTCACCAAGGACCCTTCCCGACTTATCTTGAGGTCTCACTACCTCGTCGGCAAGTCCTGGTTTCCTTGTGGTTCCTACGAATTTCTTTCCATTCATTTAAAACCGTATGTAATTTTCTTTGCAAAACATTCACAAAAATCTCATTTTCATTCAGAAAATCCTTGCAAAACACATGTTTAAATCATCAAATCATTACCTGTGGTCTTTAAGCCTACATATCCTTTCATGGTCTATCATACCATGCATTTCACCCCTCACTGGGTCCACATTCACACATAAGTCACATTTTCTATCTTTCATAGAAAAACATCATTAAAAACAGTTTAATAACATGCATTCTATTTCATTTATCATGTATCATTCTGGTTCCAGAAACGGCATACCGTTTCCTGCATCTGCAGAAAACGACTCAAGCCTCCATCACCCTTTTCTCTCCAAGTGGGAGTAAGGATTGGACTCACCAAAACAGCTACTAAAATCACCCAATAAACATGGGGTGTAGATCTCCAAGTCTACTTCAAAACTCCTCAAATAAATCACAAATCCATTAAGCATGCTGTTCTAGAGAAAAACTCGAAGTCATAAAGCTCATAAATAGCTACTGTAGCATGCTTCCACAAATTACCACGAAATTAGCATAAAATGCCCACAAATCAGCATATTAACATCATAAACATGTTATTCTACTTAATAACATCATTTCCACATTTTAT
>JAMKQA010062776.1:0-11536 GCA_024699735.1 Posidonia australis
TAACACCTTCCTCGTGCGTAACAGGGATCCTTACCCGCATTCTGGTTTTATTTCGTAGACTTGTCCTTTTCTTTTGTTTTTGCATGATTTATTTCATGCCATGGTTTTCCTTGTCTTCCATAATAGATTAGGTGGCGACTCCGTTTTATTTTGCTTTTTCGACGTGATTTTGCCGACCGATTTCGCATTCATTTGCGGAATCTCCTCGCCGGCATGGTTACAGTCACCGAACCATCTTATTTTGCAGTATAGGAGCTTAATAGATCAGGTTCTTCGGTCATGTGCCGTGAGCATCCACTATCTAGGATCCATTTTGATTTCATCCTGCATTACAAGAAGGAAGAGATGATTTTGGTACCCACATCATTTTGGGTCCAGATTTGTTAGTTTTTTGAACCCATTAATTTCCTTTTTGAGTCATTCTTTTCTTTACAACAAACACATATTTTTCATTTGATATTACTCTTACAAATCCATTCTCATATGGAATCTCTTGAAATTTATAAAAACCAATTCCATGTTTATTCAAGAATGGTCTTTGACAAGAGAGTCTCTTTTCCCTTGGTGAATTTAGTAATGGTTGTAAGTAAATCATTACTTTTATCTTTTAATGATGTGATGTCATTTTCTAGATTCTTAATTTTATATTTCATGTGATCAATTTCCATATTTAATTCAATATTTTTATTGTCTAGTTTTTGATTTTCGAAGTATTTTTCCTTCATTTATTAATGATTCGTTTTGGCTTGTGAGTGATGTGATGGTCAAATTTGATTCTTTGTATTTGGATTTTAAAGACTTGTATTTTTGATATAATTCATTGAATCCTTCAATTAGTTCATCCATAGAATAATCTTCATTAGCTTGAGATATTCCATATGCCTCCTCTAGGGCCATGAAGCACATGTTAGCAATTTCCCCATCCGAAGAAGAATCTTCGTTGGAGGATGAGTCATTTTCATCCCAAGTTGCTTGATGAGCCTTCTTTTTATTCTTTTTATCCTATTTAAATATTCTAGATTTGAGTAATGGACAATCCTTTTTAAGATGTCTTGGCTTATTACATTTGAAGCAAAGAGGAGTTTCAGTAGTGTTTCTTTTCTTTCGAAAATTTCCACTTTTTATAAATTTTTAAAATTTTCTATTTAGCATAGCCATATCTTCATCTTCTTCACTATCAGATTCATCTGAATCAGTGGTGGTTTTTAAGGCAATTGATTTTTTGTTAATTGAATTTTCATTTTCTTTTTCTTTCATTTGGACTTCATAAGATGTGAGGTTTCCAATAAGGTCCTCAAGAGAGTAGTTAGAAAGATCTTTAGCCTCCACAATAGCGGTGGTTTTTTTTCCCAATCGGGAGTAAGAGACCTAAGGATTTTCCTAACAAGCTCACTTTGCGAAAATTCTTTACCTAGAGATTGTAGGGTGTTGGTTATTTCATTGAATCTAGTAAACATTTCACCTATGGTTTCATTGTGGTTCATTTTGAATAATTCATATTTGTGTACTAACATGTTTATTTTGGTTTCTTTTACTTGATTGGTTCCTTCATGAGTGACTTGTAAGACATGCCAAGCTTCATGTGAGGATTTACAATTGGAAATTCTATTGAATTGTTCTTGATTTACAACACAAAACAAGATGTTTAGTCCTTTTGCATCTAGTTGAGCCAAGATTTTTTCTTCATTGCTCCATTCTTTATAAGATTGAGAGCTTAAGGTGAATCCATTTATAACAACATCCCATAACTCAAAATTTATAGATTTCAAGTAGATTATCATTCTACACTTCCAATAGCTATAATTTACTCTATCAAAAAAGGGAGGCCTATTTATGCTTTGACCTTCTACAATGTTATGGTATGAGGAAGAAGCCATCTAGTAGACAATTAGTCTATATCTAGATAATCTTGCTCTGATATCAAATGTTGGATACTAAGGCTTCTCTAGAGGGGGGGTGAATGAAGAATCTCCGGTTTTAGTTAAATTTTAACTTTCGATGAGCAAATAACAAAAATAATAAGAAGCAATCACATAATATAGTAACAACAAGTACTCAGAGATTTATAGTGGTTCAGTGAATCCCTACCTAGTCCACTCCTCAAGTTCCCCACTTGAGATTTACCCCTTCTTATTTTATATCAACAAATTTACAAGTAACAATTTACCTTACTTGCTGCCTCAACCAGCGATTCCCTTCTCCTACCCGGAGAGGAACTTAAAGAAATTTGATTACAACAGTAGCCCTTACAACGCTTGTGATCTCTCAACACTCGTCAAGCTTACTACAATGTGAATGAAAGCTCAAGATGACTAGAGAGGATGCAAGAATATGATTTTAGCTCAAAACTTGGTGCACTAGAAGTATGATAGCTGTGTATGCTTGTTGTACCTTCTAAGGTGCTATTAGACCATGATTTATAATGATGAGTTTAACTCTAATTGTGTCTAACGACTAGAAAATCTTTTGTCCACTGATAGTAGATTCAGTACGCCGAAAATCCATCGGTCAACCAAAATCTACAATGGTTAGGCAAATCGGAATTCCGAAAAATTCCGGTGTGCTGTTTTTGCTTTCTTCATCCTTTGTTTCTTGAAATCCGGTGTACCGTGTGATGTTTCGATTTCACCTGATTTGGTATTCCGAAAAAGTCCGGTGTGGCGTTTTGCCTTCTTCATCCTTTGTTTTTGTAATTCGGTGTGCCGTGTGATGTTCCGTTTTCTCCTGATTCGGTATGCCTAAAAACTTTCGGTGTGCCATTTTTCATATTACATTTTACTTTAGAATTTAGAAACCCTTTTTCATATGGTCTACCGTTATAAGTCGATATTCCGTTTTTACATCTCATGAGTGCAAATACATAATTTTACCAAATTTACATATCACCCCTTTTGCTTTCTTCATTCGGCCTTTGTGATAGTCACCTGTGCTTATTAATACAACTATATTGTTATCATCAAAATTAATGCAAGTTTCTCAATAGAGTCTGCCCGTCTCGACGTCTCACCTCCTGTAGGACCCTTGAAAGGCTAACCTCACATCCGACAAGCCTACTCACCCTACACCTAAGTGAATTGTCGCTCCATCTGAAAGACAAACCGTAGGATACGTCCTTTCGACGTCCTAACTCGATACTTGAACTCTACATCTAGGCTCTGCTAGCACCTGTCAAGAACTTGGTACCTATAGCAATCAAGGTATCATGTTGAGCTACTTAAGAGTGCCATACTTCCCAAGTCCATTGCCACGACACCACCAGGTACGGACAGTACCCTAGGTATCAGCACCTAAAGTAATTGGAGTCTCACACCTCTAGGTTCGGACGACACCTTGACCCACAGACCTCGGTTTCGGCCTCATGAACAATAATTCAAGAGTTTCATATCTCCGAGATCCAACAAACACTTACCTATGACCTCTTAGTCTCTGGCCTCAACCTAGGTGACATGCCTGATTACTCGAGAATGTCGTCACATCATTTGAACTAGACAATGCAACCCATCAGTCTCTTGGTTCATCAAATTAGAAAACCATGGAAAATCCTTTTAAAATCACTATTGCATTATCTTTGAAATATATTTTCAAAACCATTTATACACTACGAGGGCATTCAAAAAACTAAACGTCATAGCAGTAAACGAAAGACTAGAACCAAAATACCAACTTCAACAACTAGAATGGGCTCTGAAATCTGTGTGACCTATCTACAAGGCTTGCCCTTGAGTCGAACCCATGGTGGTTGTCTGTGGTTCACCTTGAAATCCAAATCTCAAACAACAAGATCTTTATAGGTACTCATTCCTCCTCAAATTCTTGTTTTCCACTACAGGACACCAAACTTGTCAAATAACATACCGAACTGTAGGAAATTAGACAAGTGATTCAATAGTACTAAAATTTTCAATTTCCATATGGTATAATTCGAGAAACCTCCAAGAAAGGCTACAAATGAATAGTATCAACCATTTTTAAATAATCGGGATTAAAAATTACATACTCAACCAAAAATCAAGAAATAACCTCTATCATGCTCAGAATCACACAAGGAACGCAATCACATCAATTTTACAGAAAACAGAGCAGAGATGTGGAGTGTGCACCTTAAAGAGGCTCATTGTGCACCACCACCAGTGATCACCATAGTCTCCACTAATCGATTCATGAGCTCTGGTGCACCTCATCACCTTACGTCTGTCTCGGAGCAAGGCACACCTAGATATCGACATAGGGATTCTCTGGTGGTCACCCCTTCTCTCTCTCACTCTCTCTGTCACCTCTCTCTCTCTCTCTCTCTTGTTTGAATTCTCATGAAGGAAGAGGAAAGGAAACGGAAGGATGAGGAAGAAGGAGAATAAGAAGAAGAAGGGAGTTGGCTTCATGAGGAAGGAGGAGGCATTGTGGCTTACGAAGGAATACAACAGAAAAGGTTGGCTTATGGGGACGTCTTGTTCTCCATTTATAGCCACTCGCATGCATGCATGCTCACCAACTCTAATAGGCCAACCAATCCTCAAACAAGAATGGGCTTACATATGCTAGCAACTACACCACTGCTTTACGAACCACTCCATAACACATGACTGCAACTAAACCACCATAGGCAAATAGGGAAAACACTTCAGCTGGCAAACTAAATTTCCTCATCAATCCACGATAGTAGCTACAGTACTAGACCACAAGCCCCACACAAGGTTCTAGTCCGTGAGGCTGGCCTATGGTACCAACCTGTGAGGCTAACTAATTCAACCACCCAAAATAGAAATTAAGGCCCAAATTCCATGCACAAAGCCCACAAATAGAGACCACATGCCAGTAACACTTGTTCATAATTAAAATTCATTAATTCCAGTTAATTACAAGTATAAGGAATTTTAGGGTGTTACATCCTACCCACTTTACAGAAGGATTTTACCTTCGAAATCACTAGTAGGCAAAAAGAAGTGGATACTGGGCTAGGATTGTGTTCTTATGCTCCCAAGTGGCCTCCTCAGCACTGTGATGCTGCCATCTCACCAGAACAAGTGGAATAACTTTATTCCACATCACTTGTTCCTTCTTATCGATAATCTAGGTAGCATCCTCCACAAAAGACAAATCTTATCAAAGTACCTATGGCTGAACTAGAATCACATGTGATGCATTAGCCAGACACTTCCTCAACATGAATGTCATGGACTAACGACAACTTTGGTGGTAAGTCTAGTCGATATGCAACTTCACCAACCCTTTGCATGATTTGATACGGGCCAATGTATCGAGGACTTAATTTCCTATGCTTCTTGAACCTCGTCACACCTTTGGTCGGTGACACTTTTATAAAAATTTAGTCCCCTACCAGAAATTCCAATGGTCTCTATCTTTAGTCGGTGTAGCTCTTTTGCCGACTCTGTATAGCTAATAGCCTCTAACGATTCAAATCCACTCTATCTACATACAACTGCATGATCTCGGGTCCAAGATGTTGTCATTTGCCTACCTCATTCTAACAAGCAAGAGACCTACACAGTCTACCATACAATGGCTCGGATGATGCCATTCCAATGCTAGAATGATAAATATTGTTGTAGGTGAACTCTATCAATGGTAAATGCTCTTCCTAGCTCCCTTGTAGGTCTAAGAAACATGCTCTTAACATATCCTCCAATGTCTGGATGGTTTTCTCTACCTAACCATTTGACTGAGGCTAGAACATTGTGCTAAAATTAAGCACCATGCCAAAAGCCTCCTGCAGAGTCCTTTAAAACCTTGAAGTGAACCTTGTGCCTCCATAGGACACGATGGACATGGGAACACCGTGCAACCAAACAATTTCTGACATGTATAACTCTACCAATTGATGCGTCATAAGGTTCACCTGGATAGCAAGAAAGTATGCAGACTTGGTTAACTAGTCCACAATCACCCATATGATATCGTTATTTCTCTTGGTACATGGTAACTCAGTCATAATGTCCCTAGAAATGTGTCTCCATTTTCACACAAGAATGTCCAGTGGTTGCAAGATTCCTTTAGGTTTCTAATGTTCCGCTATGACTAACTGGCAGGTCATGCACCTTGCCACGTGGTCAGTAATATTCTTCCTCATGCCAGGCCACCAGAAACACCTCTTTAGGTCTCAATACGTAATGACCCTGAGCAGTTACGACCCAAACCAATAGCCTAATTAAAATCAAACATAATTCAATAAGATAATTAAAGGCTATCTAAAACATATTTATGCTACTAGGAACCTGTAGTGTGCGGACAGTGTCCCCGTCTATGTGCTAGAGTGCTAACTGGCTATCTTCTGCACCTGCTACTGAGAAGGCACAAGAAATCACCCGTGAGTGACCAAAAAGTCACTCAGTACACACTCCACAAAAATCATGAGGAAAACAAACTAAAACCAGCAGTACAAAGTTCACCAGACTTCAAAACCATTTCCAAAATCATTTTATCTTTTCTTTTAAGATCACCAAAAATACTGGATACCATCTATATAGCAAAATCAGGCTTCATTAGCCAAAACCCCCCTAGAAATCTACACAGGAAAACTAAAACCACATAGTGAGTTGAGCTACTCAGTGCCAAGCAACCAACTCTAGTTACACACAGACTACCGAAGGCTACCTCAGCATCTGCTCTACCACAGACAACTACCTTGTGGAGGAGTTGCCTGTCTCGATGTCCCACCTCTTGTAGGACCCTCAAAAGGCTAACCTCACCCACGGAAAGCCTGCTCACCTTACTCCTAGGTGAGCTGTCCTCTCTCTCAGGACAAATCACATGGTACACCCCCTTGGCATCCTAACTTAGTGCTCGAATCCCACTCCTGGGCTCTGTCAGCACTTACCAACAACTCGGTACCTATATCAATCAGGGTATCACAGCCAGCTACTTAGGAGTGTCATACCTCCTAAGTTTGCTGCCACGATACTGTGGATGGATTTCTGTGAAGGGTTGTAGAATAGTCGAGATGTCAACTCACTTCTTCAATCCATGTGATCGCCACTTGTCTTTTCTTCGTTTGGATGGCTGACAAGACGCCTACAGAAGTGTGTTGAGGTGGGTCCTTAGTTCATAAGGTCAGCGGCAGGATGTTGCCCAGCGGCTTCCTCGTACTATGTAAGCTATCTCCTTCCTTCAAAAGAAACAAAATAGAGGTTTGCATTAGTTCCAGCGTAGTATCAAGTAGTAAAAAAAGTGAAAGATAAACATGAATAAAAAGGATAGAACACTAATCGGGGGTTGTCCCCACATGCAAATGTTATGGAGTTATTTTATGATAGTAATGCAAAACTATGAAAAGAAAAGGGGTAGGAAATGAAGACTCCTAATCAACCTCGTACACTTCGGGGTGGATGACGGAAGTGGGAGCCGACGGATGGAGCTTTGGGATGGGTCTTGCTCTTGAGAATTGCTGATCTCCTGTGAAACTGGATAGAGTGGGGTTGGAGAATCTCCCTTGCACAACCTCTCAGAAGGATAGGAAGCACCTTAGGGTTTTTCAGGCTATGCAAAGCTCTCTCTCTTGCAATTCTTGGATTCTCTCCTTTAATTCTTGGGCTCGGTCCTTCTTTAATTTTCGAATTTTGTCCCTTGCAAATGGGGACGTATGGGCTCTATTTTGTCCCTGGTAAGAAATCTCATTTAAAATAAGTCGCCTATAGGACAAGCGACGAGATGTATATAGTCGTCGGTGAGACAGGCGACAACAATGGACATTCCATTTTTAAGCTTATGTGGAGAATCTTGCCAGATGGCAATCAAATATTCGCATCAACTAGTCGCCACCTAATGTGGCGACGACAGGAGATTTTCCATTTTCTACTTCACATGGAGAATCATGCCAGATAGGTAAGATATATTCCACGTCAGCACATCGTCGGTACACATGGCGCCTAGATACCAAAGAAGGAAAATTCTAAAAAATTAAGACTATAAAATATCAATTACGAATCTATTAGCCAACCATAATCAGATCAATCCTAGAAATCATACTCGTAATAGCAAAATATTTAAAATCAATTCCCAAATTCAAGATTCACTTAAAATATTAAGTAAATTTGATTTGCAAATCAAATCAATTAAAAATTAAGAGAAATCATTAATTAAAATCATGGATTGATGTAAAATATTTTGATTCGTAATTACCTTCATTTTAGATTTTATCTTTATTTTTAAGCATGATTTCTAATTAAAATGTGAGAATAATAGAAAATCACGTTTTATTTGTAAAAATAAAGATATGATCTTAACTTATTGTCATTTCTTATTTCTATAGCTTTTCCTAAATTATTTAACATTCATATATATATTTATATGATATGTTATATATCTTATTTCTTTGGAAAATGATAGAAATAACATTAATAATGGGAAAAAATCATGATAATATTTATACATGTCCCATATATTAGGTTGAAACCCATGATGACAAAATATATTGAAAAAAGCCATGCTAGGAAGTAGTCGCCAATCTATCTAGTGTCTATTTTTAGTCGCCTCTATAAGAGACGACATATCATGTCACCACATAAAGAGGCGACTAGATATGTCACCCTTTGAACTGGCGGTAGCAGGGTCTCTTTGCAACTCCAACCCTGTCTTTTATTTTAAACTCGAGAAATAACTTAGAAATCCCTTAAATTATAATAACATTCATTTAAAACCAAAATACTCAAAACTACCACCATTTTGAGTAGGATGAGAGCGTTAGCTCTGCTATAGCTAGCGATTCGCACCGAAAATATCCAAGGGGTTTGAACCTGCCACTAGTTCGAATGTATGAGCTCTACCACAGCTTATGACCTTGGATCCAATAAAATGAATGTTTTTAAAAGTTTAAGGAATAAAATGGAAAATAGATTAAAAATCCTTAGAAATGAGATTTAGGACGCCTCAAAGGTTCCTATCCATACTAACTCTGGGAAATGCAAAAATGGGATATCTATAGATGCCCCTCCTTGGAGTTGATGTTAGAATAAGATGAACTTCAAGGTAAGACTGATATCCCCATTGAGCATTTCTTGGGAAAGGGAGCTTTCTAATAAGCAATTTGCCACGGGGTTTCAAAAATGAGTCAACACCTATTGGTTTTGGGACATCGTCACATAGCTAAAAAGGTGAAGATGGTGAACAAACTTGGTTTCAGGACATAGTCGCACAGTCAAGTGGTTTGGATAATTAAGGATGCCGTCATATTGAGGGTTCAAGCATAGAGGGATCAAGCTAGGGCTATGTGTCAGCTAGTGTCCAGACAAAGGTGCACTGAGAAATTGCACCACCTATTTGCAGCTCTAGTTAAATTTCTAGGCCAAAATTGAAAACAAGGCCCAAACCACTATTGAGATAGCCCATAAGCAAGGACCATATGCCAGTAACACCCGTCCATAATCAAAATTCATTAATTACATGCATACTGAATTTTAGGGTGTTACATGATACAACTTGGTACTCCTAGGGTGAATGGTGTATTTGGATTGATGAGCTACATTTAATAAACTGTACTCTGCCTAGCCTCCTCATGTTGGGGCACATACAACTGATGATCATATTTTAGTTCTCCATATGCTCCAACAGCAAAGTGAGGCTCTCCTCTAGCCTCTAGCTTCTCAAAAATAGCTCGAACAAAGGGGTCTGTCTGCTGACAGGCAATAATGAACTCCACTAGCTTTGTGTAGGTAGACAAATTGGCCAACAAGGTGTCAACCGTTCCCTCAGCTAGTCTCTTGGGCTTGCAGCCCACCAAATCCTCCAACATGGGTCATTCTTTGACCATCAGACTTACCATCACGTGTGTATATCGACTCAAAGCATCGGTAACCATGTTGGCTTTCCTAGGGTTGTAGGACCAACTAAAACTGTAGTTCTTTAGATACTCCACCCATTTGTGCCATCTCATGTTGAGGTCCCTATGAGTAATTATATATACTTCAAACTTTGATGATCAATGTAGACCTTAAAGTGTTCTTCATATAAGTAGTGCTGCCACTACTTGAGCGCGAACACCATGGCAGTCATCTCTAAGTTAGAGGTGGGGTAGTACTTCTCGTGATCCTTCAATTGGTGAGACGCATAGGCTATGATGTTGCCATGCTGTGTCAGAACACAACTCAACCCAACACCACTAGCATCACTATACATTGCGAAGCCACCACTTCCAGAAGATAGATTCAAAACGAGAGCTGAGATTAGATGAGCTTTCAACTCATTGAAGCTTGCTTCACAATTGTGGTCCCAAATGAATGGAACTTCCTTTCATGTCAACTCTGTCAAAGGCGTAGTTATAGAGGAAACGTTCCTGATGAACCTCCTATAGTAGCCCACCAAACCTAGGAATTTCTGATCTCAATAGAGTCTTGGGCCTCTCCCAACTACTCACTATTTCTACATTGGTAGGATCTACTCTAATGTCTTGTCTTAATATAAGATGACCATGGAATATAACCTCGCTGTAACGCCCCCTTGAGCTGCATACTAGTATCAATATTACCCAAGCATCTATATCAACTAATTAATTATGAAAACTTAGGTTAATAATGAAAATTATAACTATCTACCTCTACCTAGAACTTTGGTTTGCAGCTATGTGGCTCCTAATTGTGCACCAAGACTTGACTACACTCCTCAAATTGCACCTGGAATTAAAATACAAAATAATACATGAGTAAGTGACATCAATGTCACCTAGTACGCGCCTACCAAAAAATCGATACTGATAAATACTAGAAAACTAAAGAAGGCATACAAAATCAAACTAAAAAGAAGAAACACTAGAACCGTAAAATCCAAGTACAGATATCTAGAAATCGACTTTTACAAATCATGCCTTTTTAAACCATAGCCATCATTCTCTTTAAAATCTTATTTTCATGCATTTTCAAAAACCAAACTACGACTAGAATCTAGCATACACACATAGTGTGAAAACTCGTCAAGTCACCCTTGGCCATAGGCTCCCAACTAGCCACAAGCAGTTGACGATGCTTCCGCCCCGACCCTACTGCACTACCGTAGTGAACTACCCTATGCAGGAGTCCAACTGCCCTCACCATAGCCTCACTTTATCATCATATCTCACAAAACACGGATGCATCCTCTCAACGTCTATTGGTGTCTGGGCACTTGGAGACTCGAACCTCAGACTCAACCAACACCAACATTAAGAGTAATCTAGGTCTCCCTTACCCCTAGCCTTGTAGTACCATAGTCACAGTCATAAGGCTCTATCCTCGGACCAAAACTCGATAGCCACGACCTTAGATGTGCTCTCGACCTTTCAAAGGTATCAACACCCCTACTTTATAGGTACGGTCTTTTGGCTACGTGGTTCCTACCAAAACCTCAAAAAAAGTTTCAAAACATATGCATTCTCTTTTGAAATCCTTTTTCAAAACATTTCCTGTAACATCTGGGCCTGATTATCCATTTTCATTATAAACCATGTAATTATTTGCAATATTGTGTTTAATGGTTTATTAATGGATAATCTGTTGTTTCTTGGCTGTGTGTGGTTGTGGTTGGCTTTCTGTGCATCTGCCTGTGGTTTGGGACC
>JAMKQA010062777.1:0-10082 GCA_024699735.1 Posidonia australis
AGAAAGTTGTTCCATTTGGTGGCAAAACGAGACTTAAAAGATAATTAGTTTTTTTAATAAATAGAGCCATTTATTAGTATGGGGTAGTATGGTTGTTCCATTGTGATTATTTTCCATCCTTAAAAGTACCTACAGAACTTATAGAGGACTTAAGCTTGTCGCAGCAGGGTGTAGAGATTTTCTTAGCTAATTAAATACTTTTGATGCTTTGCCAACTGGCGAGTAAACATCTGATATCCCATATTAATATTTCTTTGCTTTGTTTTTGTATGTTTAACAAGTTGGATGGATTTCTTTTCTATTTTGTATAGAAAAAATGAATCTTATTAGATTACTTTTATCTGTGCTTAAAATTACAAATCAGTAACACAAACTCAATGCTGTATTGAGATGCATAGTATTATCTTATATGGTTTTAACTTCTCACCATGCTTGTTATATTTGTTGTGTTTGAAAGTTTTACTCTATTGCTACTTTTAATATCTAGTTTTCTGTTTTCTAGAAATCTGCCCCAAAGCCTCTTCATGTTCCTCCAGCATATGCTTCCTCTGCTGGTTATATGGGTCCTGGCTCTCCTTCCTCGGTGTATCTTGGTGCTTCACCATATGGTTCTTCTATTTTCAGTCGATCTGCACTGCCATCATATGATTTTCCCTTCTCAGGAGGCTCTGGATATGGTTATGGATATGGTGGCCGTGTTCCTGTTGGCAGTCCATATGGACCACTTCATCTATCTGGTCCTCCACCCTATTCAAGTGGATCAATGATGGGAGCAGGTCATTCTGGTTTTTATTCCTTTTGTTATTCAAATACAAATATTGCTTTCTAAACCGTAAGTAAACTGTTTAGTCATATCTCTCTAGCTGAAATAGCAGTAATTTAAACCAAATCTGAATGAAGATTCGTATAGTTAGCCTCAGTACTGAGGCAGTGTTATTGGCATTGATTAGGATACAAAAAAATTCACTTTGTTCTTCTTGGACGCTGATTTGGTTATTTTTTAGGGGGGATGTACGGGATGCCACCTATAATGGACAGATACGGATTGGGAATGCCTGTGGGTCAAGGTGCTATGGTAGGTTTATAATAGTTATCTGACAGTCCGACCAAGTGAATATGTTCTCACATGTTGCATCGAGCATGTTCGATATGTTGGGTTCTATACGTTTTGATGACCTGAAGGTTTTTTTTTCTGCTTTTGTCGGGATTTTGGTCTCTTTGGAGTTGATATATGTAGTCAAGTTTATTACGTGTAGAGGTTTTTTTCAGCTTTGTGATGCTGGTCATTCTCCGCATCTCTACTATTTTTAATGTCACATGTTTAATGCCTAAACTTTACAGAGTGCAAGGCTTGGGGCATATCCAGATGAAAACTCTCAGAAGAAGAATACAGGTTTGATGATCAAGAACTGTTTATGTTGCAAGCTCCTTGCTTTATGTAGTTCTATTTTTTCTCATCCCATTGTGTCATGATGAGATTCAGGTCGTGAGAATGATTGGACATGCCCAAATTGTGGCAACAGGAACTTTGCCTTCCGTAATGTCTGCAACATGAGGAAATGTAACACTCCCAGGCCGGACAGCCAGGTTCAGGACACCCCTTTCTTGTTTTTCAAGCTTTTTATCATTTTCCTTTTAATTTTTGTTAATTTAATCATTTTCCATACTTACTCGTCTGATCTTGTCAACCTCCCTCAAGTAATCAATTCTCAATTCAAGATACAAATCAAGGCAAATGAATTTGGTTATCTTGCTTGCACCACAAAAATCGTAAAGAGTAAGGTATAAATGATTATGATATAGTCATGTTAGATGCAATGCCAATTCTCAAATATCAACTTGATTCCCATCTAAAATACTGTCTTTTATGATATTGTAACAAATGGGTTTCTTATTCATCTATTACTGTTAGTTATGGCCTGGATAAATTTGAAAACTTGCTGTGTGATTTTTGCTTTTAGACTTTGATATACTCCTGTCAATTCTCCTGTCACGTCTTAAAGCTCAAGGCATTCAAGCAATACAGACACCTGAAGAGGCTGGTGTTTTCCTGATTGTGGAGGCACTTTGATACCTGGAAGTCCATGAGTGTCCATGGATCTCGTTTTCATTTACTGTCCTCCATATTCTAAGAGAACCATTCTATCCTTAATTTAATGTCACCTAAAAATTTAAATATCTTATCTGTATGACTAACCAAAGTTAATGTTTACATGAGCAATTAACATCCTGTAAGAAATAATAAATAGCAATATCATTTTAAGTGACAGCTTGATATTGTCTGACTGTCTCCAATTGACAGATGAAGCCATTCATTTGTCTGTGGAAGTTTTTGGTTGTAATGTGCAATTTTGTATTTCTATTTTCTTAATTCAGTTTCAGCACCTTAACTGTCTTTTTTGTGCAATTTGATTCAGGCATCTAAATTTGATCATTCCAAAGGAAGCAGTAAGTTCTTCCATTACTCTTTTTCCACTTGACTGAGTTTTTTTCCCTTGTCATGCTTTCTAATTTTTGTTGGTGGTGGTGATACAGAATCGAAAATGCCAGAAGGTAGTTGGAAATGTGAGAAGTGTAATAACATAAACTATCCATTTAGAACCAAGTGCAACCGCCAGAACTGTGGGGCTGAAAAACCTTCTGAATCAAATGAATCTCCTGGGGTGAAATCTGACGAGGATGATCAGGTCTGTTATCTTACATATCTAAGCTTTTGGTGTTTCTGGTATGGTTGTACTATTATTCGTGTTGAAATGCCAATAAACACAAACTTTATTTTTTTGTATAAGAACAATAAGAATATAGAAAAAAAATCTTATTATCAAGATTCTATTGCATGCATTGATTGTTAATTGTGTTACTGTTCCAGTGAGTACTAAATCTCTTTTGAGGGTCGAGAAGGTCCAGAGTCATCGTCGACGTCAGGGTTTGCATGTCTCAAAGGTCAGTTGTTGGTTGAGTTTGTTTGTGGCGGTTGAGTGTGGCTCTACCTTGTTGTGTCAAGTCATTTTGTTAGAGGCAAGTCATCCTTCCGTCGGTGCAACTTGATTCGGCTTATGGTCCCTCCAAATCAGTCTTTTCTGGATAGTCATGTACGTTCTGTCAGACTTCTAAAGTTTACAGGTTGGCTAACTTTGGTGCTTTCATTAATTGTGTTTTTCAATTACTCGTTAGCTTATATGGTGGGGTATTATTACTATTTGACTGTGTATGACCTGCTGGTGGTTGTCTACCATACTGATATCTAGTGTTGTACTATGTTTGTCTTCTTTGGTTGGTCCATTGACTGTCATTCTTACACATAAAATTTTGAACTCGCAAGTAATGGTTAGGATTATTGTTCTTGCAATAAGTTTTGAGTTTGTGGGATCTTAGTATCAGTACTTAGTGTTGAAGTGGTTGGATGATAATCACCTTGCAGTATCATTTTTCGATCTTAGTATCATTTTTTAATATGCATTTTGCATCATCATATAAGATGCTGTTCTTTGCACAAGTTCTGTGCCTCTCAGGATGGTCGCTCATCATAGACGAAAGCTAAAATAGTCGTTGTGACTGTCATATTGAATGACTAAGTGGAATACATGGTCAAGTTTCATGAGCAATTGTTTTAAAATTCCATCCTGATTCTTGTGTTTCATTTTAAATCTGAAAATGGGATTTATCCTGGAATTAGAACCAAACATTCTTGTAGAGCTTTGAATCAAATGGTATGGGTGATTGTGCTCTTGGGGTGGATCTGGAAGTAATTGGTAGACCATCTATAATATAAATACTGTCTCTTTTCATTTGCTTCGTCCAACAGGCACACCCTAAAACTGTGTCACACCTTTTGACACTGAACTTGAAGGTTTTACACATCTGACTAGTGTCCATTCAAATAATGCTTGTAGTCTTCAACGATTGTTATGAATTTACGATAATATCGGTGCTTTATTGGTTGTAAAATACGCTTCCATTGTAGAGAGCGTCCTGGACTCATCCCAAAGTAACTTGCACCTCATCATTATAAGTGAGCTAAGAAGCGAAACAGCTCATGATTATGATGAATTTCTCTTCAGTTTTAATTTTTGCTTATCACCATAGTCGGGAAGGACCTGCTGGTTGTTGTGTTCATCTTAATGTAGATATGAAAATAAATGCTCTGAGATATCTCGATTTAAAGTGAAATGCCTAGTATCGAACTTGCTGTTTTGAGGACCCAAATTACCCATCGTTACTTCTTCCATGGAGAAAAGATAAAAATTGGTGTGACCTGTAGGGCCCTATAAAGCTTGTTTTGTCTGGATAATATTCCTTGATCAAAGAAAATCCAAAAAAGCTCCTGTTTGTAGAAACATCTCAGGAGATTCGTTCTCAAACCTAATAGATGTGGATCAGTTGTCATTGATTTTTAACTAACTTAACACCCAACTGAGAATACGAAAGTGATCAGTTAACGCCTCTTGTGAACTTGGCTATGTGGACATACTTATTTGTAGCTTTTGCCAAGAGTTCTTGCAAATGATGGTTGATTATATGATATTAGTATTTGGTTATGAAAACCACCCCAAGTGAAGAGTACAAAGTATTAAAATTACAATTCAATGAAGTAAAAGTCTAAACTCTCATCAGTACCAAAGTTTCCCAAAATAAAACAACGTTGCCAAGTTATCGGAATGGAGAGGATCATAGACAGCAACAACGTTGCCAAGTTAGTTAGGAGCATTGAAAATCTGAGTAGAGGTTTTCGGTACAGTTAGTCCATTAGTTTTATAATCCCAATCTGGGCAGCATTGACAGTATAGTATTGATCCCAATCTTGTTACATAAGTTTTATAATCTTTGAAATATCCACTGTTTCCTGTCTTGTATTCAAATTATCTATCTAATATCTAATAAGTGAAATTATATTAAAAAGAATGTGATGGATTGGTTTAATAAGTTCTTGAAGATCTTGTTATTTCTCTCCAACTAAATAGTCTAAAAAATTATTAGAAAGAGTATGTTCTAGTCCTTCTTACATGATTTATATTTACAATGAGTAAACAAAGAAAATACATTTGGGACATGTTAAATAAACAAGAAAGAATTATCCAGGAATTTTATTTTCCATATGTTCAATACTAAAGGATAGTGAAACAAGATATGACAGGAGGATTCGCTATTAAATCCACAAGAAATACAATTTAAAGGTCCCAATCATCCTTTTTTTACTAAGTTAACTCTTGAAAGAATTGTCATGAATAACCAATCATTCAAAAATCTTTATTTTTAAAAGGGTCCAACCCTTTTAGATACAATTCATAAAGGGAAATCTTAATCTACATCTACCATTATTAAGAATAGAATAATAGCTTTTCATTGAGAATAGATTATTTGAATATGCTATCCATATCAAATCATGGGAATCATCAATGAGAGTTAGATTCCGAAGAATTTCTGAAAACAAGTTCATCTGAGTTTATGATAGTCTAAAATCAATAGTAAAACTAGTTGGATTATAGAACAAAGTAGTAAAATTAGAGTGAAACTTTCTATGGATTTTTTAAACAACCCCTTTTTTCATATTAGAGAGTAAAAAAAGATTAGCCGTAGTATTTTTTTAAAGATATATTATCAACCCACTAATTCTCCCAGAGTATTGTATTTTCTCCATTATGCATCGTGAATTTTGTAAAGGTATTTAATATGGAAAAACACAGTCTAAGTTCCTACCACAAAGGAGAATCAATGTTAGATCTAACATTTAATAAGGTTCCTACCAGATTTTGGGAAAAATAACTTAGATTAAATCAGGCCACTTGAGTTTAGAATTACTTACTAAAAAATGCTGGAGTAATTTACATTTTAAAACAATGTTAAAGTTTCTAATATTAATAATACCTCCAGCATTTTCTTTAGTTCTACAAAGATTCTGCCATTTAGCAAGGTGAAAACCTTTTATTGCGTTGGAAGAGACATTCCAAAGGAACCTACGCTTGATATACAATCTCTTTTTCCACTCTAATCGGCAAGTGCAAGACAGATAAAAATTAGGCGGAATAGAAGATAGTACATAGTTAACTAATGTTAGTCTACTTCCAATTTATATAAACTTAGCCTTTCATGTGGCAAGTTTAGATTCTAATTTATCAAAGACAGGAGTCTAATCATTATATGAGGCTTTTCTGTAGTGAGAAGGGAGTATTTAATATTTAATGAGTAAAGATTCCAACTTACATCCCAATATGTTACAGAATCTTTCAATCCTTTCATGTGAGATATCAATGCTAGATATAGAGGATTTGTGAAAATTTATCCTAAGCTCAGAATAAACTTGGAAGCATTCCAATATTCTTTTGACATTAATCACACAATCATCTGAGGGAGACGGAAATAAGATAGTGACATTAGTATATTGGATATTAAGGATATTGGGTCTAGCTCTAGGAAATTGAATTCTTGAGACAAGATTGTTTGGGAGCCTAAGGACTAACCATTTATTGAACACATAAGTAGTTATAATAAAAAGTAGAGGCGATAGCGGATCACCCTGCCGTAGTCCATTTGTCACTCTAAACAATACCTTGTGGAGAGCCATTCACTAGTGTGACTGTGCCCGACCCGGAGGGAGGTAGGAAGGGAGGAGACCACAGCCATGCCATGATGGCGAAGGCGCAAGGATAGGATAGGAGAAAAAAGAAAAAGAAAATGGAGGGAGTCGCCACCTAGTCTTTTTAGGGAAAGACGAGGAAAACCACAAAAGGATGAATACATGGGATGCAGATGGGAAGACTAGATGTCTGCTAACCAGAGGATGGGTAAGGATTCCTATTACGCACGAGGAAGGTATTAGGCACCCTCGTACGCCCGAGAAACTCGATCTTTCTAGTCCAAATGCTTGCTAAAGGGTTTGATGAATGTTTGCTAAACCTAGATTATGCTCTAATCATGCTAATATGAATGCCATGGCAAGACTAAATGCAAAGAGTGAGATGCATGCTCAAAAATTGGCACAGGGTCAATTTGGTCATTTTCCCTGGCCAGTGCTTGCATGGGAGTGATGCATGGACTAAGTTATGTCAAAATGAAATTTAAATGTCTGGACAATGTCATTTGCAAAAAACAGGGAGAAGAAAAATCACCAAAAGGATATAAATGCAATAAATGGCAAATATAGGGACTAAAACGTAAAATTCGCGATAAGAGCGAGAAAATAGATGAAAACCAGGTTCATGGTCCTTATTCTGACATGCAAATGATGAGTCCAGTGTCAATGTGGCACAAGGATGCAAAAATTGCACTTGGATAATTTCCTGAAAAGTCATGGACTAAAGTGCAAAATTCACAATTATGTGCAAATGTGGCCAAAATACAGGGCAAAATGTCAAATCTCATTGAAAACATGGTTTGCAAGTGGATTCTGTGATTAAATGCAAAGCAATGGTGGAAAATAGCCCAAAACATGATGGAAAACATTCAAAAATCGTAAACGAGTAATTTAGAAATAACCTAAGGGTCAAAATGTAAATTTTATGTTCAAAAATGCTTTAATGGGAATTCAGGGGCTTTTCTGCAAAATTTCATAGTCTGGTTGTGACAAAAATCAAGCTTTTATGTTGGTCAGAGTAATTATGAAGTTTTCTGAGGTTTAAAATGCAAAATTCACAATCAAAACTCATTTTTAAAAGTTCAGGGACCAAAATGTAAATTTTCAGGACCAAACTATGATAAAAACTTGATTTTATTGAACACCAGTGCCATTTTGAAAACATTCAGGGGTCATAGTGCAATTTCTATTTTAAAACTATTTGGACTAAAAAGCAAATGTCTGGACCCACATGGAATAAAAAAGGACTGAAACGTAATAAATAAAGGACGAAATTGTAAAAATTAAAAAACTAATGTGAACGGGCCATAAATGACCCATTCGAAGATCGCCGGAGATCTTTTTCGGCGAACTACCAGG
The DNA here is from genome assembly GCA_024699735.1 of Posidonia australis. Classification (NCBI taxonomy): domain Eukaryota; kingdom Viridiplantae; phylum Streptophyta; class Magnoliopsida; order Alismatales; family Posidoniaceae; genus Posidonia; species Posidonia australis. The sequence goes on from JAMKQA010062777.1 coordinate 7,931, forward strand.
GGCTTCTCTGAGGCTTGGAAGGCTGTGGGAAGAGCAGGGGACCATCATGGCAGCGTAGTGAGGCTCCGAGAGGCGGCGGCGAGGCTTGGGGAGGTCTGGAACGTTCCTCCCACCTCGAGCTCCGGCGAGGAGTTTGGCGGCGACTGCTGGGACGTCGCGGGGCCTCGGAGGCCGTGGCTGGATGTGGCGGCGATTGGGGATGCTCCAGAGGGCTTCGGGGAGCGTTCTGGAGGCACAGGGTGGTCTGGATCGTTCCCCCGACCTCGCGCTCCGGCGAGGGGGATTACGGCGGTGGCTGGGACGTCGCGGGGCGTCGGGGAGACGGCGGAGCGGCGCGGAGAGGCTCGGCGATGCTCGGGACGACGTGGGGAGCCCTCCTGGACGGTCGACGTGGAGTGACGCTGAGTCATGCACGCGAGGAGACGCTCGACGGTGTGCGGCGGCGACTGCAGGAGTGGCGACGGCACAGCGGTGCGAGCGGTTTGGCAGGTAGTGGCGTGGCTCGACGAGGCTCCGGGAGGCGACGACGAGCCTTCCTGGATCGTTGGTGCGGAGCGACGCGGACTCGTGCGCGCAGGGGGACGCTCGACTGCGGGAGCGGCGACGGTACAGCGGCGCGGGCGGTCTGCTGGGCTTCTCTGCGAAAGGGGATACTCCGAGAGGAGGAAGAGGAGGAGAGCGAGAAATGGAAGAGAGGAGGAGAAGGGGAGGGCCCTTGGGCACCTACTCGCGGAGTCGGAACTCGGAGCCCGCCGGCGATGGTGAACCCATCGCTGGAGGGGAAAGAGACGGTGGCCTGGAGAGACCAGAGGAGAGGAGAGGGATCAGAGGAGAGGGGAGAACAGAGAGGAGAGGCCCCCGAGGGGCCTCGCCGGAGGCCAAGCGGCCTGGGACACTGCTGGCGGGTTGAACCCACCACCGGCGGTGGGCCGACGGCCAGCAAGGAGAGGGAGGGACCCCTCCGACGCGACCTAGGACAGACCTAAACGCCCCTACATTTACTGCAGAAGCAAAGAGGGGAAAGAGGAGGGGTTACCTGGTGCGCGGGGTGTCTCCTCCGTCATGATGGGTCGACGACGGCGTGCTCCGGCGACGCTCTGGCTGGGGGCTTCGGGATCCAAAAGGGGTGTCGCTGGTGGCTCTGGCTCTAGGGTGCGAGGAGGGGAAGCTCTTGCTAGTGGCTCGTAGGTCAGGAAGCTTCCTAGGTCAGAGGTCTGTTGGGGAGAGGAGTCGATCCCAGGCTTGATGGCGGGCGTTTCTTTTTGGAGCTCCGGCCGAGCCCCTCTACACCCTCCATCCCTCTCGCAAGGGCTTCCCCGCCGTAGGATCGAGGGCAACCCTGGGAAAGGAAGGTCCGGGGATCACGAGGGTGAAGAATCACGCGCCGGAGAGCCGGGGATTGACTGCGGTGACAGCGTCGGAAATCACAGGGTCGCCGGCGGTGAAGGCTCGCCGGAGATATTTTTCATGTTTCTAAAGTTTTATGATTTAAGAATGTATTGGGTTGATTTTGGGCCTACGAATTGGGCTTTTTATTTGGATTTTTGTTTTGATTTTATTTTTTGGAATTTGTTGGACTTTTTAGGATTTTAATTTTAAGATTTTAATGAGATTTCATGGGTTTAATTTAATTTCTTAAGTTTGTGATTTAAGGTTTAATTAAGGTTTTAATTGGTTTATATTTGATTTTTTTATGAAATTTTAAGGATTTCTTAGAATTTTGGTTTTAAGCTTTTGATTTGGGTTTTGAATTTTATTTTAGACTTTTTGTTTATGTTTTGATGATTTTAATTAAGTTTGTGATTAAGGTTTGATTAGCTGATATTAATTAATTATTTTGGGAATTTTTAGGGATTTTAGGATTTTAATTTTAAGTTTTAATCAGAATTTTGCGAGTTAAACGTGATTGTTAATTTCGGGATTTAAGGTTTTATTTCATTGATTTGAAATTAGGGTTTTGAGTTTTAATTAAGGTTTATTTAGGGATTTTGAGTTAATTAGGATTTATCTATGGATTTTTGGATTAATTAGGGTTTATTTATTTATTAATTGGGTTTTTTGTGTTTATTTGGGTTTTTTGGATTAATTAAGGTTTTGAATTTTTATTAATTAAGGTTTTCAATGGATTTTCACTTTAATTAGGGTTTTTACT
>JAMKQA010062778.1:0-13918 GCA_024699735.1 Posidonia australis
TTTCTGCCATGAACCCATTAAATCATCTTGTTTTTAATCAAATGATAGTAAGATGGCTTTGATCATATGCATCCTGTCATGCTTTCAGCTTTTAACATCCGCATAAATCAACCTGCATTAGTATAAATCACTCATCTCTATTCTGGGTCAGATTCTGGATCAGATTGCAGTCTAATCCAGATATTTTGGGGAGCACCTCTATGACGCACCAGAGTGGCGCACCTCTCCAGCGCACCACTCTGGCGCCCCATTCAGGAGCACTAGACTAGTCAGAGAGTAAAACATTCACTTTTGCATATCTGCTTGCATGGTTTTCTGAAGATTTTGAGCCTGATTCTCTTACCACTTGCTCTATTATATTCCATGGTTTTTGCATGCATGTTTTCGGTTTAAAGCAAGATTGTTTTCTAGTTGTTTTCCCCCTTTGGATAATCAGTCCTTGGTCAAAATCTGGTAGGCTGGTTGCACTTTACTCCTACGTGGAGATCCTTATGCATCAGCCCATGATCCAGTGGCATGGCTGAATCCTGCATCTTTCATTTAGCATGCACAGGGTGTGATCTTGTGTGAGGCTACCAGCCCTTGAGTACAAGGTCCACAGGTCATTGCACTTGCATTTCTTTCACTTTTAAGACATATTTTCCAAATTTTGTGAAGGATTTTACATAGCATGATTTTCTGGAATGTATTCTTATGTGATGTGGCACTGCATGGATTTCTGTTTTCCCTCAGCACATCTTTCTGGCCCACATAGGAGCACCTAGGTGGTGCACCAGACTGGAGCACTAGTCTGGCGCACCAAACAGGCGCATCAACCTGTTTTCAGTAGCACACTGCAGGTTTTCATATGGTTTTTAGCATACTTTCTCGACATGATTTGCTTCTGGATTTTTCCTAGTTTTCTTTCTTGATATATCAGGAAGGCATAGCTCTGCTTTTAACTATTTTTATGCATGTTAGATTGCATTTGGCATATAGCAAAGCAAGGATGAAAAAATCACTCGAAATTGATATATCTTTGATTTTATTCATGCAATGACTATGCATCGACACTTGACCCGACATACGAGTGACACTTCTGAGCACTATGATACACCCTGCACATCATGCACCCTTATCTAGCATAAGACACCAAGCATGGCATGGCATATTGCCCTCGGGCGTATAGCAAAGGTTGAAAAGTCGATATTTCATAAGCAAATGAGAAACCAATAGAAGATCGATTTATCGGGTGCACGAGGGTGCCTAATACCTTCCTCGTGCGTAATAGGGATCCTTAACCATTTCTGGTTTATGACATGCTTTTCCATTGCATGATTTGCAAGTTTTATATGGTTTTCCTCGTCTTCCATTTTAATAGACTAGGTGGTGACTCTTGCATTTGCATATTTATTTTTATTATTTTTTGCCGTGACTTTGCCGTCCCTCATGTATTTTGGCCTTTCGCGTCGAAATCCACGATGCTGTCGCCGACATGGTTACAGCGTTCGAATGTGGTTAGGCCTGCCGTGTCCAAAGCAACATCCTTCTGGAGAGTTTGCCTACGAGTCGCCTCAAAATTGGGGTGTCTACAATAGGAACTTACTATCGTATGTTAGACTTGTAAATATTTCATTTTCGCATTTCTGAGAGTTAATTAAGGATAGAAAACTTTGAGGTGTCCTAAATCACATAACTAAGGATATTTAACACATTTCAAAATTTTGTATAATTTATTTAAAAACATTTTTGCTTTTCCAAAATCAAGGTTGTTGGATGTGGCAGAGCTTACATACTCAAACTAGTGGTAAGTTTGAGTACCTTGAACATTTTTCTTGGTGTGAGATTATCAATTGTGGCAGAGCTAACACTTTCATTTCACTCAAACTAGTGGCAAGTTTGAGTACTTTAAACATTATTTGATACAAGTTTATTAGCTGTGGTAGAGTTAATACTCTCATTGAACTCAAATTAGTGGCAGATTTGAGTATTTTAATGTTAAATAAAATGTTTTTATGATTTTATAGAATTTCTAAAGTTATTTTGAACTTGTAGCACATCTTTTTGGATTAATGTAGAAGTCGAGAGGCAAAACTGTAAAAGACCAGTTTGTAGCTTGTCATAGTCTAATTACCACATAAAGGGGCGATGAGTATTATTGGACTCTCTCGCATGATATTTTATCATCCTGGGTTTTAATATATTATATGAGATTTTTATAAAGTGTTTTACTTATTTTCCCATAATTATTAATATTTCTACTATTTTCCTAGAACTTAAATATATGATATATCATATAAACTTTTAAAAATTGCAACTAATTGAGGAAAATTCTAGGAAGTGGATGATGTTAATTTTAAAATGATATCTTTATTTTTATCAGAAAAGTGATTTTAAGTTGGTTATCACATTTTTAAATATTATAACTATATTTAATTCAAAACAAAATTTAAAAATGAAGATAATCCAAAGTATCTAAGTTGTTACGAGTTTGGACTAGTTCAAAAATATCCATAAAACTAATTAACCTCTTCTTCGTAATTATAGAAGATATTAATTTTAAATTAAGATTGCTTAATGTATAAGTCTTAATTTGTTTACAATGGATATTTATCAAAAATATCTTTTTGTCGCAAAGAAAATTTAAAAATTGAAGACTAAGTCGTAGACAATTCCTAGATTCGTAACAACTTAGTTTAGGATAATAAATTTAAATATTTGAAGTTTTATCACTTGACACCTCTCTCACAGGCGACTAGCTTACGTGGATTATTTTATTGCCTTTTGATTGATTTTTCTACGTTGGGTAAAATAAAATCTCTTATGGTCGCCACTGCATGCGGTGACAAAATGAAATATCTGAGCTTGTCGCCACTCCCTTAGGCGGTGAGTCAAAATATTTGATTTAAAATTTTAAAATTTTAAATTTAGATTTAAATATTATTTCTAAATAATATTTGCTCATTTCCCAACAAAATAACAGAAAACATTCTATAAATACCCCCTAGATCTAGAGCTGAGGGAGGCTTTTTAGGGGAGGGGAAAAAATGGTTTTTTTGAGAAGAAAAGAAAGAGATCTAGGGCTTTGAGAGAATGCCTTGTAAAAGCCAAATTAAGGAAAACTACTGAGAGATCCTTAGCCAAAACTTTCTCAAACCCTTGTGATGAAACCACAATCCAAAAAGAACGCACCCATTTTAAGTGAAACATGCGTTTGAAGATCTGTTCACATCTCCATTTCCTCATCCTACGTTATGTCACATCAAGGATGAAGGGAGTATCTATTTTAACTCTTTCTTTTTACATTATATTATTTCCTTAGAAAGGACATTGCATTTGTATGTAGATAACCACTTTGGTTAGTATTAGTTATATTTATTTATGTTATTTATCAATTTTGTTGGATTATTAGCTAGACTAGTGAACTAATCTAGACTTGTTTCTCTGTTTCAAAGGAAGGAATACAACATGTGACACGAGGACGTCGTTGGACAACATCTCGTCATTGATCCAGTGAGCTAAGGAATTACATCAGCATCTCCTGTAGGTGCCTTGTCAGCTGGAAATGTGAATTGATAATTAATGATCACTAGTGTCATCGACAACCGTGGAAGCGCCAGTGTTACCATCAACACCCCAAATCCACATTCCACAGAGAGAAGCAATCACGGTGTGACCAATTTTTACACCAACCCCCTGTGCTACGTGAGTATCCCTTCCATTCTCTATTTATTTTCTTAGATCTAGGTGTCGTTTTAGGTCTACGAGTCATGCGCATACGGTTTCATGATGCCTAGACCTTTTATCAGGGTTTTTCTAATGATTAGAAAGGCATCCAATGTAGCCACTGTTGGTAGCAATGATGAGTTCTGTCGCCGGCGTCATAGGCGAGTCTCTGCAGATACCAACTTGGTGTTACCGGTGGACTTTTGTATCAATAGTATGCACATTTTGTCACTTGTTTGCAGGTTGTGGTTAATTTGTAATTGGGAATACAGGTCACAAGGACATCAAGGCGGCAACTTCAATTGGTTAATTACTTTGTTTAAAAGAGTTGTAACCACTTTCTTTTGTATTTCATTATATCAAGTCTGTAATTTCTTTTCTTTTCAAAGTACTTGTAATAGTTCAGGAAGTAGAGTTATAAAAGGAGTCTGTAACTTTCTTAAGTACTTGTAATAGTTTAAGAAGAAGAATCACAAAGGAAGTCAGTCAATGCTATCAGAAGTCTATCAAGCGTGGTTGAATTCATACGTCAACCCTTTCAACATGCCAATATGGCTCAAGCCACCTCGAGCATGTTCGCCTCAACTACCACAGCTATGGCCCAACCAAATAGTTCCATGAGCCAACACGAGTTTCTATTCAACACTTCAACTTCACACATTGCCAAAGAACTAGACACTCTGAGCTTCTTGCAGCAAATGGTTCACTAAAGATTTCCCCATGCAATCATACCATACAACTACTCCTCTAGGGGCCTTACTCCTGTAGGTCCTGCTCCAAATGAAGGTAGAGGCCATTCTTTTGAACAAAAGAGTGTAGGAGAAAAGTAAATGAACAATTCCTAGGAATGGAGTACCACATTTGAATACATGCTCCAAAGAGCAACTTCTCCAATAGTACCACCATTGTCGGTTAGTTCACATCAACTACCAAAGGGAGCAACTCATCAAGCCTGTCAGTTCATGGTTCAACATCACCCCTATAGTCCACCAACTTCAACAATGCATGGACCCCCTTTCCTAAATTCTCACTAGGTTCCATTAGCTACATCTATTCCAAGGAATACCTACACTGTGCCACCAAGTCCTATGGTTAATTTCCTAATACAAGGCCCACAAACACAATACCTTGCACAATATCACCCTTTTGTCCAGTAAACAACTCCATTACCATCATGCTACTTTCCACAACATTACCAAGGGATGACGTAAGTGCAGATATCCCATTTTTGCATTTCCCAGAGTTTACCTAAGATAGGAACCCTTGAGGTGCCTCAGATCACATGGCTAAGGAGCTCTAACCTTCTTCCAGATTTTCCCATGGAATTTTTGTGTTTTTCCAGGTTTTTAATGCATCTTTGTAGATTAAGATAAAAGACAGGGGGTAAAATGCAAAAGACCTGGAAGTTGCCATCTTTAGAGGCAACAAGACTAGTTTCCATGTTGAGAGGTGATAAGTCTAATTGCCACGTTGAGAGGCAACAAGTCTAGTTGTCACTTTGGAAGGCAACGAGTCTCATCGCCACATGAAAAGGCGACAAGAATCTTGGACCTCTTTCTCTACATATTTTGTCATCCTGGGCTTTAATATAATATTTGTGATATTTAAAAATGTTATTATGATTTTTCCTATAATTATTATAATTTCTATAATTTTCTAATATTTAAATATCTATGCATATCATATAAATCATTATAAATGCCAAATAATTCCTGAAAATTCTAGAAATTTGGATGACTTGATAATTAAGCTCACTTATCTTTATTTTTACCAAAAATGAGATTTTATGATAATTTATCACATTTTATTATTATAGCTTATATTTAATTTATGATAATGCTAAAAAATAAAGATAAAATCCAAAATATTTAAATGATTTCCAATCTATTTTAAATCAAATACATCATTGATTTTAATTGAGTTTTCTCGTAATTATTAAAGACTTGATTTTCAAATCCAATTTACTTAACATTTTAAGTGGATTTTGAATTTGAAATTTAATTTAAAATATCTTTCAATTACGAGTATGATTTTTTAGGATTGATTTTGTCAATATTTGATAATAGATTCGTAATGGATATTTTATGATCTTGATTTTCAAAATTATGCCTTTTTAGTAGCTCGTTGCCACTTGTACAGGCGACTAGCTGACGTGGCAGATTTCCTTGTCTTTTGAGCAATGATTCATCGCGTGACACTAAAAATAGAATCTCTAGGATAGTCGTCACTCAAAGCGGCGACTGAATCATTCTGTTGCCTCTTATATTTGCGATGAGCTCCAATCTCCTATTTTTGCCATTTTAAGAGCGTTAGATCCTAGCTCTTAATCCACCACTCGTCCTTGACGAGATTTGGAGCTCCCAAACTCTATAAATTGATCCCCTAAGTCAAGAGTTTGAGGAAGGCACATAAAAATCCTAAGGAGCCATCTTCATGCCCTAGAAAAGAGAGAAATCTAAGAAAGAGAGAGAGCTTCAACCCTTATTTCATGCACTATCCTCCTGTCAGAGCTTAGATCCTAAAGATCCAACCTTCTTTCAAAGCCAAAGCACTTCCCCAGTCAAAGGTCAACTTTGACCGTCTGGTCAAAAGTCAAGTAGAAGGATTTCGCATCCGGGCCCTGCTGACAGGTCTTCTATTCGATGATGAGCCGTTCATTGGGGAGATTACTCACGAGATGCATCTGGCTCCCACACACCTAGGTCGTGTTCCTCTAAAGCCACCTCGGGGGAAGCATATGATCACCATGGGTTGGCTTCAGGTGTGGGATCAATTCTGGCCCAACTCGGAGCCAAGCAGTGATGAGGTCGATTACGTACTCCAACACTTCCTACTGGATCTGCTTGCCATGATCTTCTGCAATTCTTCTGCCTATTGCATCCATGCTGATTGGCTGGCGTATTTGACCAACTTGGAGTACTTGGACCACTATGACTGGGCTGGAGCTAGCTACACATGGCTAATCTATGAGTTGGACAAGGTGGCTAGGCTGGGTCGTCGGTCTCATGTGGGACTGTACCCCTTGCTTAGTGTTAGTACTAGTGAAAATTTATTTCCTTTTTGCAAAGTTTTGATACTAGCTAATAACTAACTTTCCTTCTGTTTGCTCTTGCTAGTACTAGACTATGGAGCATATCACACGGGGGCATTGCTTTGGTCGCTTCCGGGATGAGCTTCTTCCCTTTCCTCGTCAGTGGGTTGAGCTCGACAACTGGGCTGCTGCTGAGGTTTATAGTTACGAGTCCTACCGATATCTTCTGGATTTGGTAGAGCTTGAGGATGTAAGTTTTATTACATGAATTTTATTTCTGCATATCAGTGTCTGCCTGCATTGCTTATGATTGTTCTTTTTGCAAACAGGTACACTTGTGCCCATTGTTGAGATACGATGGGTTTAATTGGGCACCTCTAAACTTCGGCCGCGTTCTTAGAGACAAGCAGGTGAAATTTTACTGTATGAAGTAGTTGGCCTACTTCCTCTCGGGGAAAGTGAGGCATTAGTTCCTCAATGAATTTTGCATCCCCGCTCCTCCTCTTACAGACATGGATCTCTCGGTCCTGTCTCGTGCTGCCGCTAGGAGTTAGCACGTGGCAGCTATGGCTTCTCAAGATAGGCACATTCTTTGAGAAGTCAACTACACCGACTATTTAGCATGGTATAGGTGGGTCGGGAAGCCCTATCTTTTTGAGGAGGCCGTGCGCGACAGTCAGCGTGGGATGTGGTATGCCTCCAACTGGGCTATGGTAAAAACCATGTACCCTCTGCTTAAATAAATTTACTCCACATAAAAGGTTTGATCTAACCCATGTCGTGTTTTACTTCCATAGGGCTTCGAGGAGCAATTTGCCTCCTTTTATGAGGACATCAGGCGAAAATGGGTATGGTGGCCTTTATTTTACTTGTAAATTTCGTTTTGTTTATGCCATAAGTTCACTTGACAATTTTGCAAATTCGTGCAGGAACTGCGGGCGAAACATCATACGGGTACTTCTTTCTGACTTTCCTTTAATAGCATACTTTGGCATTGTTGCAAATCTGACATGCTTTTGGGAATCTTTCAGCAGGACTAGCCAGCCAATGAGGTGAATGCGGCCACCAGTTGGGAATTCACCTTGGAAGTGTCTAAGGAGGACCGTTCTAACACCGAGGTTTCATAGAGGGTCCTAAGCTCTTCTACCCACTCTCAATCTGCTGCTGCTGCTCGATATTCGTGCTGGATAACTCGACGAGGGGCCCGACTCTTGGCTAAGGGTGCCCAGGAGAGATCTTCCAACGAGGAGGAGTTTGACGAGGAGTAGCAGATTCCTTTGTTTCAGTTCAATCTTCTTTTGTCATTCTTTGTGTATGAATGTTGTAACTTGTACTTTGTGAACAATGTAATTTGTGCTTCAATTGTGCATGAATGCAAAACTATTTTGGAATGCAACCCTCCTTTTGGGTATTTATTTGTGTGTATAGAATGTATGCTTCCTTGTAGGTCTTGAAGAACTACGTCGGTTTGGGCGAGCTTGATTTTTTAAAGGAGGTTCTATTTGCGCCAACGATGTGCGCTTGCTTTGTGTGCTACCTTCGTGCGCCTAGTTTGTGCGCCAGCTTTAGACGCCGGCTTGGTGCATTCCGTTCAAAATGCCAGCCTGCTTTTGTTTTCTATTGCAACTCCTCTTTCTTTTCTATATTATTCCGTATTTCCAACGAAATCTGCTGCCTCTCCTACTGCAAACACCATTCTCAAGCCCTCAAACCTCCTTCAAGCTTCGTTTTTTGCCCTCCCGGTGTCGATTACGCTCTTTCTTGGCTTGCAATGGTATGTGATCTCACCCATTTACTTTGATGTGACAATGGAAAAATGATCCTCTTTGAGAGGGTTCTTTATATTTACACAGATTTACATAGTGCTCCTTCCCTTTGATCTTCGGGTTGCGTCTTTGTTGCTTGTATTCTTTCATATCTTGCAAAGGGAAAAAAGACTACATACACCGATTTTTCGTCATGCTTCAGTTTCTTGCAATGGGAAGAAGCTATATACTTTGATTTCTACAATTTTTAGATTTACTACATATTTTCTCATATTTTTATCATTCCTCATATTTGTGAACTTGTTTAATCCTCTCCACCTTGAGAAATCATTTGGCTATATGACTTTCTGTTTTGCCCAAACTTTATTTTTACATTATTCCTGCTATGTTTTGATCCAACATCTATCTTGATAATTTCCATGTGGGGGTATCCGACTATGGTGACACCAAAACACTGCTCCGATGTTCTGCAAACATGGATTGTGCATTAACTGCTGAGGATCATGAGCAACTGCGGGTTTAGGGCATATCCTCTTCGTCGTTGAATATTGCCAAGGTTGCGGTGAACTGGCACTTGTTATGCGCTGCGGCTGGATTCTGGAAACCCACTTTCCATGTATTCCGCTTTGGGCAAACGAAATTTACTCTCACCTTGGAGGAAGTCCGACAGATCTGCGGCCTATCGCTGTACATGTCATCGCCGATTTTCATGTGCCGTGACAGTTATTCTTCTGTTCTAAGCTAGCTGACGGGCTTATCTCGAAGTGCTTGCAAGAAAAGCCTCATCTGCAAGGATGGGTCAATTCCAATGCTGCGCTTGGATTATTTTGACAAGATTGCCTGTGACCGTGTGTCATCAGGTAGCTTGTGGCTCCACGGCTTTGTGGTATGCTTCCTTGGGGAGCTCATCTTCAGTCATGGCCGGATGACAGTTGCTATTGAGGTGGTAGAGGTAGCGTTGGCCGTGATCACCCACCAAATTGATCTTGCCCCCATTCTTCTGGTAGAAACCTATGTTGGCTTAGATCGTGCATTGAAACATTCCCGACATTTCCATGGTTGCAATGCCTTAGTGCAAGTAAGCCAACACTATTATTTCAGTGATTTGCTGTGCTTATCTAACTGCCCTGCTTCTTTTCTGACAGACTTGGCTTGCTGTCCACACGGGGGTGGAAGTCCTACACCCCCAACATTCTGTCTTCGACTGCTACGACTCCTACAGTCGCACTAATCATTCACGCACCCTTCCTAGCATCCACGAGCATGCGAAAGACTGCAGAATTTTACTGATGATACTGTAGTCTAACGCATTCTGTTCACTACTGCTAAGCCCTTCACTATTTTCCTTAACAACAACGATATGCGGCTGGTTATCCTTCCAGGGCTTACGGGCGGTGTGGAATACCATCCTGTCCGTGTTCTGCGTCAATTTTGCTTTTGCCAGGATTCAATTGTGCAAAGCCCAATGCCCAATTGCTTCAAAGGATATGCTCTTGGCTCCAATGTGACAACTTTTGGGTTGGCTCGCCTGATGTATGGTGGCATTCAAACTTCTGGTCTTGCCATTACTGAAGATTTGGGTTGCACAGTAGAGTACGAGGTAGAAATTCGAGAAACTTGGCCTATAAGTGAACTTCCTCCTGGTGGCACTTCATCTACAGGAACTGGTAGCTCAAAAAGAGCAAGAGTCGACTAATTGTAACTTAAGAGTCCACTGCTATCAAGTGAGCAAATTTTGTACAACTGATGAGCTGTAATAAAGGGACAGTCTTGTTTTTACACTGTATCATTCCTGAATCTGATTTGGTCTGTCCTTGCAATGAATCTATGTCTATGTAACAAAAAGCTTTTGTTGGCTCGCATGCTCCTGACAGTAGCTCTGTCCCAATGATCTTCTTGACTTAGAAAGGCAGCTGACATGTCCCTAGTCAAAGACCTATTTCCAACCAAAGAGCGGTTAACATGCCCTTGGTTGAAGCTCCCCTTTTGCCAATATTGCCACTCAAGAGGCCGCTAGCATGCCCCTGGTTGGAACATGGGCAAACACCTTGCAAAGCAATGCAAAATATAAAAGAGATGCAAACTAAAATGCCGAATGTCAAATGACTTATACAAGACTTATGAGATGGAAGCGAGATTTATGCACGATTTATAGAAAATATTGGTGCCCTTAGCACTAAGGAAGCCTTCATTGCTTGTACAAGGAACTAGAATGTCCTCAACTCACGTGGTGCCACCTCAATCCCTGGGTTTATGGTAGCTCTCACTAACTCAATGGACTGTTGAGATAAAACGGGCTCCATGCCAATCTATGGGGCCCTACACCTACTTTTTTCAATAATTCATTTTTCTTTTACTCCCTCAAAAGCATGCTGACTTACACTATCCCTACTTGGAGGTAACAAACACCTAGGCTGTGGGGTGGCTGCTCTTTTCAGTTTAACATAAGGGGTGGCTAGTCCCTTTGAAAATATGGGCTTGGTAGGTGTATGCTTCAAGTACTCTCCAAGTTATGTGATAAGGACAGAGTTGTCTCGCATGCTTCTCTCATTGGAGCTGACTTCTATCTTCAACTTCTATCTTCTCATTTCTTTTGTGCTCCGATATCTATGTTATTTTTGTTTACTCTCACCTCACTCTCCTCCTAACATTTTATCTCCCTCTTGAAGTATAGGGTCCCTTGGGAATTTGTACATTTCGTCCAATTTACCACGAACGCTAACTCCCTTACCTCCTAGGTCACACAAGTAGTAATACATGAGGAGGATCAAAACTCTTCCTAAGTAGGTTGGCCTTTTGATTTTCCTCATCGGGCAATGATTATGCCAATGTTTTCTATTATGATTACAACGCAAACAAAAAGAAAGTACAATGCATATAATACAACATGTGTGATGTGTAGATGCAACAACTTAAAAATGCTAGTAAGAAACATAGAGATGCATGGTCTTTAACGGTATACTTTGCAAGGCTCGAGAGTGGCTGACGATCACTGGTAGTACTTTTTCAGGTAGGAGGCGTTGACGGGCTCTGATTGCTTCCCACGATCCATTCCTTCGAGAATGACTGCACCCCCGGATAGGACTTCTTTCACAATGAATGTCTACGCCAACTGGGCCCATCTGCACCATTTGTCTCGATAACATCGCCTTCCTCTCCATAAGCAATGAGCTCAGATGGAATTTCTTGCTCAAAGGTTGGATCTGTGATATCAACTGAGAGGATTTCTTCCAATTCTGTGCCCTGATGGCGCTTCATGACAGTCAGTGACTTTTGTATTCTAGTAATGGCACTATGCGACCTCTTCTGCAACTCGACTGTTTGGGCCAACTAAGAACCTAGGGCTCCCTGCTTCTAAGGTTGATGCATCTCTATTTATGTTTTTTTTGCTTTTTTTATGATTTTCAGATTTTCTTTTTTTTTGTGTTTTCTAAGTTTTCTAATTGTTTGTTTTTTCTGTAGTATACAAGGGATGTTGTATGCTGGCAGTTGTCCTACTGCTGACTGATAAGATTGCTGTCGCTTGTACTACTTCCTAAGCCTAGCTTAGGATCTTTTTTTTGGTCCTCACCTTAGGGGTAAGGCTTAAGTTGCCAGTATCAGCTAGACTTGCCTCCCGACTGATAGGAGATTAACTCCATTGGTCTAGCACACGCTTTCTCTGACTCTTGAAGGACCATAATTGAAACTTGGTCTTGTGGTGGTACTGGGGATTCTGGCTGGGATTCTGAAACAACTTCCTTTCCTTTCCTGACTCTATTGTGCTCCACTAGATCCTCTGTGAGCACTTCCAATTGTTCCTGAAACAAAATATCCATGTCTCGAACTATGTCATCTGTCAGGCTATTCTTTGAGTTTGCCTTCTGACTTGGGTCTTCCACTGCTGCTGCCTGACACACTGCTGGCTGTCCTAACTCTAACAAAGCTGAACATCTCTGCAACTACTCACAAATCTGCTCAATAACCTGCTCTGTTCTGATTGATCATTCTCTGGATAAGACTCTTTCGGACAAATCCAAACTACTGGTGACTGTGACATTATGAACGGAATCTGGTTTGGATACAAAACGCCTGCACTAGTGAAGTTAGTCAAATCACGGGAAATGATCATCTTTGGGGACTTACTGAAGCACGGGAATCTCTTCCACTAGTACTGATGCTCGTATCCCAATCCTTCACGCTCTCTCCATTCTTCCACTTTGATCGGTTCAGTGATTCCTTGGCCATATCGCCCAAGAAGAGTTCCTTTCTCGTATCCCCACTTGCGACACAAGCTATCGACCATCGAACGGGGATTATTGTGAATGGCCAGACAGTTGACGTGCGTGAGAGCAAGAATAACCGGCTCAAATCGATTGACATGGTACAGAATATCAGAAGGTTTGGGATCGAATTGGACAGTTTGTAGGGTTACAGCAGAGACAACCTCAACCATCTCCAGATCTTCCAATGGAGAGTTGAGGGAAGGACTCGATGCTTGTGAAGCCAAGGGTGTCCAAGCAAGAGATTAAAAGAGTGTTCGATGTCAACGACGTAGAATTCTATGTCGACGCGCGGGCTAGACCGATGATCAACGGGATGACCAGGATCTCGAGTGCATCATGGTGCGTATTATCAAAGGCTGTCATCTCTTTCACGGCTGGTATTATGTCTTTGGACATGAATCTGATTGCTCTTGCAGTACGCAAGGGGCAGACATTTAAACCTGCTCCGTTGTCTACCAATGTGAGAGGGATGCGAAAGCTCCGGTATTGAACAGTGATGAACAAGGGAGAATTATGATTAGTTCCTGATGGTGGCAATTCCTGGCTTGAAAAGGAGATCACTTGTGGCGTTGCTATCATACCCACCATAGTTTCAAGGGTGGCTGGCTCAATGGTTGGGGACACATGGGCAGCTTGGAAGACTCTAAGGAAGGCTTCCCTGTGCTCGGCTATGGTGTGGCTTAGGTCCCAAATAGAAATGTCAGCTTTAACTTTCTTAAGCTAAGCAGTTATGTTGGCTGAAGGTGGGCCATTTCTAGTGGGAACGGGGGGAGATACTCTTGGTGCGGGTGACTGTGGGGGCTGAACTTGTAATTGGATAGGGACTGGTGCTATGGGTGCTGGAGGTCTAGATGGTTGGGCTTGTGACTGGATGGGGTTTGGTGTTGGAGGACTAGGTCTGGGTGTTGGGGATCTGTAGACACCCCGATTTTGAGGTGACCCAGGAATGAGTGTCCCTATGTTGCTTTGGATGCGATCAGCCCTTTAACCGAGCCCCAAACCCATTAGCCAGAGCCCCAATCAGACATTTGTGAGTAGGGCTGGCGCACCAAGTTGGCGCACCAAACAGGCGCCCAGCTCTGGCTGCTGACCTTCCACCTTCCGGGCTGTTACTCTTGCAAATGAATATGCCAACGAATATTCGAGGCTTT
>JAMKQA010062779.1:0-15879 GCA_024699735.1 Posidonia australis
TAGGAAACATGCATTCAATGTGAAAAGAACTATTTCAAAACTCTATTGATTTCACAAAGAAATATTTGAATTCTCAGGGTTTAATTTGCAATTTTAACAAAGAAATATGCATTCAGAATTATTTTTATGAAACTTAGGGGTTTAAATGCAATTTAACCAGAGAAATATGCATTCGGAATTATTTTCATGAAACTTAGGGTTTTAAATGCAATATTTGAGCATATTTGAGTGAATGTTTGAATATCTAGGGTTTAATTTGCAATTTTAACAGAGAAATTTGCATTCAGAAACTCTAAGGGTTTTTTATCTAATTTTTAAGCCTTGAAAACATTATTAAGAAGACTTAGGGGCACGTTGCAATATTTTCAAATCAAACTTTATTCAAAACATTTTAAAAAAATGCAAGGACCTAATTGTAAGAAAAAAGGACCTACTTGTAAGAAGAAAAGGACCTAAATGTAAGAAAACAAAAAGTTTAGAAATTATTTAAAAGAAAACTTATTTTATATTACTTAAAAGGAAAAAGAATCGACGGCCGCCAGCGACGGAACTCCGCCGTCGACAACTTCCAGGGAAGCTCCTTCAGAGCATCCCAAAGCTTGATCGGAGATCAGGAGGCATAATGAGCAAGCGGAGGAGAGGATCTGGATCTAGGATTCAACAGTCGGACAAGGCTGCCAGTCTCCCTCGCCTTCGGGGCTGCTCCGGTGACGGTGCTGGAGAAGGAAGAAGCTCTAGTGGCTACGACACGGTGATCCAAGGCTCCAGGAGGCACGGGAGAGTGACGAGGATCGTTTCCCTTCGTTCAGAGACCAAAATGGAGGAAGATCGCACGATGTTGGGTTCCACCTATCGTCGCTGTTGTCTTCTCCGGTGAGCATGGCTGCGGGGGTGATCCAGGGCACGAGGCTCGACTCTGAAGGCTCTGGTGTGTTGGGGGCATGCCGTGGAGAGTTCCTAGATAATCGGAGAGGCACAGCGGGGCTGGAGGCACGTGATCCTTCACTGTTTTCAGTCGTCTTCCCCGACAACAGCGACGATGCACGACTCTGGTGAGCTTCCACTGGCTTCTTTAGAGGTTGAAGCGGAGCCAAGAAAGGTGGAAAGCAAGAGGAGGTCTAGGGGGAGAGAATCGAGCATTCTGGGGCAAGGATCATGCCCTGGACTCGCACCCCAACCTAGGTCGTCGAAAAACGGCGCCGACGAGGTCTGGAAGCTTGATTCCAGCCAGGGAAGACCTCTGTCTTTGCTGGAATCGATCGGGGAAGGAAGAGGGAGACCTAGGAGAGCATTTTTGAAGTAAACAGAGGTCTGAGAAAGGCGTACCTGGTCTGGCAGTGAAGTTGACCGCCAGAGCTTATCGAAGATGGATGGGAACTCTAATTTCGCTCCTCCACGAGCTTCCTCCTTGTTCCAGGATCACTCTGGTTGCTTTGATTGGGAGAAAAAGCTTTGGGAAGCTCCTCTCTCAATTTTCCAAAAGTCCCCTTTTCACTTGCAAATGAGGCTATTTAAAGGAATCCAAATGGCTTGGTTGCTTGTTATGGTTAGAGTGGAAGGTGGTTAAGAAGAGGTGGGAAGTGGTTAAGGTGGTTGGAGTGAAGTGGGAAGTTGTTAAGTTTGTTGGAGTGAAGTGGGAAGTGGTTAAGTTTGTTGGGGTTTGACTTATGATTTAGAGTTTGCCTTATGGTTTAGGGTTTGACCTTGGTTTAGGGTTTGGATTAGGGTTTTGAATTTAATTTAGGTCTTAACTAGGGTTTAAGGTTTGGATTAGGGTTTAACCTAGGTTTTAGGGTTTATTTAGGGTTTTATGGTTTTGTCTTGTTTTTTAGGGTTTTTAGGACTTTTCCTTGGGTTTTTAGGTTTTTCCTAGGGTTTTTAGGACATTTTAGGGTTTTGTTTGGTTTTTTAGAATTTTATTTGGCTTTTTAGGGTTTTTTAGAATCCTGTTAGGGTTTGGTCCATTTGCAAGCATATTGGGGTGTCTCCACATACTCATGGGTTTTAGGTTTTGACTCTTGTCAGAAAAGTAAGGTTCCCATTGTAAATATTGGCAGTGCTCATGTAGTGAATGGGTGGTGCGTTGGTGGCCTCGTCTCCTATAGTATGATGGAGCTGTACTCTCTACTAGCACCGACACGACCCCGAAAAAGGGGAGACAAACTATCAACACGCCTTACGCCAAAGCTATAAAACGGGCTAGTAGAATTGTCCTTCGCAAACTATGGGTGGACTCAGAGGAGAAGATGCATGCTTTCTAAAATGATCATTCATGCAATATTCTTTCGTGTCTTTTACTTGCGTTTTATTAAACCATGGGGAATTTTTAGTATTTGTCTCTAGTTATGCCTTATTATTTGTTTGCCTGAGTTTGTGTTCTTTATTTTAACCAGATAGGGCAACAAACATGTCTCTACTCTCCTAATCATGGCAAATACAAAAAAAGAAAGAAAACACACAATCATGGCATCTAAAAAGGCATGAACATGGCATGTGCTAGTGTAGTGCTCACAAGTAATGAATAAAAGCAAGTATCGCAACAAAAAGGCATGAATTAGGTCACGTGCATGTGTAGTGGCATAGTAATAGTGTAAAAGGCACAAAAAGGCATGTTCAGTAAAATATGTACATGCAAACAAAACAAGCAAACAAGAACAAAGTATATAGACCAAGTAAGAAAACCAAAATGAAAGCTAGAATCTGGTTATCCTCAATGGAGTCGCCAGTTCCTGTGACTATGCTGGAGGAACCCTGCACGTCTCTCCTACAATGCTTCGAAGCACACTAGGAGTCCCGATACGGTCACGGCGAAGATGGTGAATCTGGAGAAGAAGACTTGGCTCGGAAACACCAAGGAAAGATAAGAAAGGATAAAGAAAGGAGTTGCCACCTAGTCTTTTAATGGAAAGACAAGGAAAACAAATCACAAAGGAAAAAATCCAAAAGAAAACAAGGCGAAGAAAACATATGCATGCTTCGTGCCTAATGGATGTAGTGCACAAATCAATGCAGGCCAAAGAAAGGATAAGGATTCTTGATACGCATTGGGAAGGGGTTAGGCACCCCCATGTGTCCGAAGAAATCGGTCTTTCTAGGTTTTCTGCTTACTAATGGTTTATTATGTGTATGCTTGCCTATTTTGAGTGCACATGCTAAATATGACTGGAAAACATGCCAAATCAAAGAAATAAAGAAAGAAAAAAGAGAAAATGATAATTAGAGGGACAAATGTAGGCATTGATAATGCCACTTTATTGTATGCCTGTGGGCGATGAGGAAAATCGAGAATACTCGGAAAGCATCACGCGAACCAGTTGAAACTCGAAGAAATCCGAGAAAATCAAATTGGGAAAATAATCTTCATTCGAGTCAATGTCGGCATTGTCAAGCTTGTTAATATACGCCCTCAGGCGATGGAAGCCAAATCAAATCAAAAGCGTAAAAGTATGAAGAAATCCGAGAAACAATGTGAAAATTGAGTTTGAAACAAGTCGGAAGTGTGTGCATAATGCAAGAAAGAAGACAAGCGAAAATATGCATGAAAAAAAGCAACAAAATTTACAAAATGCTTGTGAGAGTAAAAAGTGTAAATTCCAGGGGCATTTGTGCAAAATTCACAAATTCTAAATGAAAACTGAAACTCTGAGGCTAAACCATCAAAAATACATAGGAAAACACATTTTATGTAATTCTGAAAAAATCTAGGGTCAAATGTGCAAAATTATTTATTTTTGGTCAAAATCTGGATTCCTAAGGTTCAACATGCAACTTTGCAAGTAAAACATGTATTTAATGCAATTCTAAAGTATTTTTGGGTTCAATGTGCAAGAGAAAGGTCTTAAGTTTGAAATCCAGGAAGTTCAGGGACTATTACGTAATTTTACCCTAAAACAATGCATTTTGTGTAAAATCAATGAAATTCAGGGGCTAAAATGCAATTTTTGAACACATTTGAGCAAATATTTGAATATCTAGGGTTTAACTTGCAATTATGGCAAAAAACAAAACATGCATTCCAGAAGCAAGAAACGAGCCATTTCTCTCAACCTTTGGTTCTACCCACCATCTCCATCGTTTTCCCCAGTGAGCTTGGCTGCAAGGGCAATCCAAGGCACAAAGCAAGGTCTTGATTGCTTCGGAGCGTGGAGGAAGAATAAAGGATCATTCCTTAGGTCTTGGCGAGGTGCTACGAAGGGTGGAGCGTCTGTCAATGCTTCCTTACCAGTCGTCTTCTCCGGCAACGGCGAAATGGAGTGATTCCGGTAGGCTTCTATCGGAGGCTTGTAGTGGGATCGGTGAGGCATCCAGAGGATCGAAGGAGCTAGAGGAGAACCAAGGGGAGAGGATCAAGCACCTTGGGGACCTAGGGTTTTAATTAGGGTTTATGGTTTAACCTAGGGTTTTGATTAGTTTTGGATTTGGATTCGATTTAGGTTTTGATCTAGGGTTTAGAATTTAGTGCTGGGTTTAGGTCTAGGGTTAGGGTTTTGAGTTTGATTTTAGTTAGTTTTAGGGCTTAAGGTTCTATTGCAGGCATATGGGGTGTCTACACTAATCCTAGGGTTTTCGATTAATTCTAGGGTTTTGATTTAGGTTTTGGATTAGGGTTAGGTTTTTAGGTAAGATTTTATGGTTATAGGGTTCGGTTTAGGGTTTAGGTCTAGGGTTAGGGTTTTTTTGCTGGATTTTAGGGTTTTAGGGTTTGGTTTAGGGTTTGCAAGCATATGGGGTGTCTACAACAGTACCCAAAGAACAACTTTGTCATAAGGGAATATACTTTTTTGATAGGTACACATGTAGAGAAAAACTCATCAAAGCAGTTCAATTGTCCAAGTTCAAAAGAAAATACAACCTCATTGTGGTATGTTTGGCATAGGACATACTAACATCCTATGGCCTCTAACACCAGTGATTCTAATGTAGATGCTTGTAATGAAACTTATGAACCATACATGGTCCACTACTATAGAAAGTAATTTTATTGGTTATATGATGCATCCAAGGCTATTTCTGTGGCTAAACATATCAATTAGCCATGAATTTATTGTCTGTGGCTAAAACATAGTTTTCTTGTACTGTTGGTTTATAACATAACCATAGAAGAATCTTTTCACAAACATTCTCAACATTTATCTAAACTCATTTCAAAAACATTTTCAAAATTCAAAACCATTCTCAGGATCAAAACAAAATCCCTGAAAATAGGCCAGACATACTGTTTGGCCCAAAACACACCACAATCATGCACTGAAGACATGTGCCAAGACTATGCACTAGTCCTTTGTGTCCCTAGTGAGACAGAATAGAGCTTAAAGAGAAAAACACAACAAGCTCAAAAATGAACACCTGAATCTTGCTATACGCATCCAAAATTTCCACATATTATACTGAAATGAAGATATCAAGATATTCTATCATTTGGAATAAAAAACCACATGGATCGGATGTGTAAAACTCACGATATCACATATCAAAGCCAACATATATATATCATGAACAGTGAAACCAAGAATCAAATAAATTCGTAATCCACTATAAAAATGTTGTAAATTCATCAATAATTATTGTAAATCTCCCTTGCAACAAGATCAACACATGCAACATCATTTTCATTTAAGCACAAAAAGAAGGGCTAAATGGGTGTTGTGACCATGCTGGTGGAACCCTGTACGGCTCTCCTTACGGTGCGTGGAAGCACACAAGGAGTCCTGATATGATCACAACGAAGATGGTGAATCCAGAGATGAAGACAACTTGGAAACACCAAGGAAAGATAAGAAAGGATAAGGAAAAGAGTCGCCACCTAGTCTTTTAATGGAAAGATGAGGAAAACCAAACACGAAGGAAAACCAAGAAGAAATCAAGATGCGTCACACATGCATGCTCCGTGCCTAATGGATGTACTGCACAAATCAAAGCGGGCCAGAGAACGGGTAAGGATTCTTCTTACGCATGGAGAAGGTGTTAGGCACTTCCATGCGCTTGAAGATATCAGTCTTTCTAGGTTTCCTACTCACTAAATGGTCTATTGGGTGTGTGCTTGCCTATTCTGAATGCACATGCTTAAAGTGATTTCGAAAACATGCCAAATCAAAGAGATGAAATGAATAAAAAGGAAAAAGACAATCCGAGGGACAAATGTAGGCTTTGAGAATGCCGCTTTACTGTATGCTCGTGGGCGATGAGGAAAATCGTGAAAATCGAGAAACTCTCAGAAAGCGTCATGCAAATCAACAGAAACTCGATGAAATCTGAGAAAATCAAATTAAGGAAAATAATCCTCATTCGAGACAATGTCAGCATTGTTAAGCCTATTAATGTACGCCCTTGGGCATTGGAATGTCAAATCAAGTCAAAATCGTGAAAGTCGGAAGAAATCTGGGAAACGATGAGAAAACCAAGCTTGAAATGAGTTAGCAAATATTTAAATTCACAAGGGTAAACTTGCAATTTAAACAGAGAAATATGCATTCAAAACTATTTCAACAAAGCTCTGGGTTTTAAATGCAAAACTTCTATACTTAAATGAATGGAAAGCAAATTAGGGGGCTTTTGTCTAACTTTAAAGCCTGGAATTTTTTTTTAAGAATTTATAGGGGTTCCTCTACAATATTTCAAGACAATCATTATTTAAATGATTAAAAAATATATGTAGGGACTAAAAGTAAGAAAAAGAACCTATTTGTAAGAAAATAAGGACCTTAATGTAAGAAAAAAAAACTATCAGAAGTTTATTCAAAAAAAACTTATTTTTAAATTTTTTTTTAAAAACACGACGACCACCAACGACGGAACTCCACTGTCGACGACCGCTTGGGATGCTCTTCCGGAGCATCCCAAAGCCTGATTGAAGATCAGACCTCACTAGGAGCAAGATGAGGAGGAGATGGAAAGATCCAATGGTCTGGATCGAAGGTTCAACGGCTGGAGTGGGCCTCCCACCTCCCTCGCCGTCGACGCGACTCCGGCGACAACGTCGAGGAAGAAGAGGCGCTAGAAGGCTGCGGCATTACGCTCAGGGGTCCAGGATGAACGGGAGAGTGACGAGAATGAGTTTCCCCCCTTCATTAACAAGAATGGTGGCTCGAGCTGGTTCCCGGATCAAGCTTCGACGGCATTCCAGCGACAGTGGTAGCAGGGGAGATCCAAGGCCTGATTCGCGTTGTTGGAGGCTCTGGAAGCTTGGGGGCACATCGAGGAATGTTTCTGGAGGCTCAGAGAGGCACAGTGGGGTTGCAAGCTCTCGATCGATCATTAATACCAATCGCCTTCGCAAGTGACGAAGCCCGACTCCGGCGATCTTATACTGGCGCCTTCCACAGCGACTGAAGTGGGGTTTCGACGGGTGGAATAGCAAGAGGAGGTCCATGGGAGGAAGATAGAGCACCCTAGGGCACGAATCGAGCTCTGGACTTGTGCCCCCACCTAGGTTTCCAGAACATAGCCTGACGATGCTTGGAAACCCAATTCAGACTAAAGAAAGCCTCTAGCTCAACTGGAATCACTCAGGGAAGGAAGAGGGAGGCCAGAGAAGCTATTGCTTAGGAAAATTGAGGTTAGAGGGATGCTTACCTGAGCTGGCAGTGAGGAGGGCCACTGGAGCTCGCCGGAGATCGCTGGAAACTCTGATTTTCCTCCTCCTCGAGCCTCCTCTCTACTCTTGGATCACTCTGGTTGCTCTGGTTGGGAGGAAAAAGTTTGTGGGCTTTCCTCTCAAATTTTCCAACTTTTTCTTCTCACTTGCAAATGGGGGTTATTTATAGGCTTGCCATGGTGGTTATGGGTTGTTGTGATTAGTTAGAGGCTGTTGGATTAAGTGGGAAGTTGTTAGAGTTGTTAGATTAAGTGGGAAGTTGTTAGAGTTAGTTATACTAAGTGGAAAGTTGTTAGAGTTTGGTAGATTAAGTGGGAAGTTGTTAGAGTTAGTTAGACTAAGTGGGAAGTTGTTAGAGTTGTTAGATTAAGTGGGAAGTTGTTAGAGTTTGTTAAATTAAGTGGGAAGTTGTTAGATTTAGTTATACTAAGTGGAAAGTTGTTAGAGTTTGGTAGATTAAGTCGGAAGTTGTTAGTGTTAGTTAGACTAAGTGGGAAGTTGTTAGATTAAGTGGGAAGTTGTTAGAGTTTGTTAGATTAAGTGGGAAGTTGTTAGAGTTTGTTAGACTAAGTGGGAAGTTGTTAGAGTTTGTTAGATTAAGTGGGAAGTTGATAGAGTTTGTTTAAGTAGTTAGAGGTTGTTATAGGAGGTTAGAGGTTGTTATGTTGGAGTGGATGTTAGTTAAGAGAGCTTAGTTTGTTACATGAGTTTGTTAGAGTAGTTATGATGGAGTGGAAGTTAGTTAGGTTGTTTGGGTTTGACATTAAGGTTTGGGGTTTGACTTATGGTTTATGGCTTGACTTAGGGTTTTACCTATGTTTTATGATTTTTTAGGGTGTAGTTAGGGTTTTTAGAGTTTTTAGAGTTTGTAAGGGTTTTTTAGGGTTCATTTAGGGTTTTATGGTCTTGTTTGGTTTTTCTAGAGTTTTTAGGGTTTCTAGGGGTTTTTATGGTTTATTTAGGGTTTTATGGTTTTTTAGTGTTTATAGTTAATTTTGGGATTTTAACCTAGGGTTTTGGGTTTTTAGGGTTTGTGGTCCCACAGCATGCCTATGAGGTGTCTACAGGTGTGTACCTTATGGTGAACACAATACCCAACACACAGGAACCCAAATGTGACATTGACAACCTCCACGTTGGAACACACCACATGGCAGCCCTCTCCTCCAACTGAGCACACATGAGCCTTCCCAACAAACTCCATATTCATTCATACAAGGAAACGAAAGGGTTAACCTGACAACAAATGAGCCAAACATTCACCCCCAACTGTAAGAACACAATGGAAAGGTGCTTGTTAGTGATGAATCTCCCTCCTCTCTATGAAAGCACACATTGTTGACACCCACAAAGCAACCCACGACAAGGAAAGACGACACAAATCGACATGCATGTAAGGATCGATACTGTGGATGCAGATTTGGGGGATGTTGATAGGTCGTCGTTGCTCCACATACTTCGATGACCTTTGTGTGATCGCCACTTGTCCTTTGCTATGCCAACTGACAAGATGCCTTGTGGGAGTTGCGGTTGATGTAGTTATGTGAGTTCTTAATTCACTAGGTCGGTGGTAGGATGCTGCCCAATGGCGTCCTCGTATTTATGTAGTATTTTTCCCTTTCAAAACAAACAAGAAAAAAATAAAGAAAATAGGACTAAATTAGACTAGGTGTAGTAAACAATAACAAAAGAGAAGAAGCAACAACATAAATAAACAGATCTAATAATAACCGAGGGGTGGTTCCATGCATGCATATGACATAAGCAGTTATATGAATGCAAGCTTTTATATGAAAGAGAATGAAATAAATTGGAAGAAATACTCCCTTCATCTTTTGCGCTTGATGTGGGGGTTGGAGGTAGTGGAGGCTGATGGACAGAGCTCCGGAGACGTGCTATGGCTATAGAAAGGGATTGGATCTCTAGGATCTGAACTTCTAGGAGAAGATGGACATGAAGGAGGAGACTATGTGTCTCTCTCTCTCTCAGGATTTCTCTCTTTCTCTCCTCTCTAGGTTTTCAAGGTGGCTCCTCAAGATTTTAATGTGCCTCCCCTTGTGTTGAAGACCAAGGGGGTTTATTTATAGAGAATGGGGGGCTCCAAATCTTGTCGAGGACGAGATCTAGATCTAAGGGCTATGATCTAAAGCTTTGAAAAAAGCAAAAATACCAGTTTGGAGCTCATCGTCGATTAACAAGGTGATACAATAATCCAGTTGCCAACTGGATAGGCGATAGATCTGGAAATTCCATTTCTAGCTCTGTGCAGTGAATTAGTACCAAAAGACAAGATATCAGCCACGTCATTTAGCCGCTAGTGCCATTGGCGTCGGGCTACCAAAAAATAATTTTCAAAAAATTAAGATTAGAAAATATTCATTACGAATCTATTATCAAATATTAACTGAATCAATCCTAAAAAATAATACTTGTAATTGAAAGATATTTTAAATTAATTTCCAAATTCAAAATCTACTTAAAATGTTAAGTAAATTGGATTTGAATATCAAATTATGACAATACTTAATTAAAATGAATGATGTATTTGATTTAAAATAGATTGGCAATCATTTGGATATTTTGGATTTTATTTTTATTATTTAGCATTATCAAGAATTAAATATAAGCTATAACATTAAAATGTGATAACTTATCATAAAATCTCATTTTTGGTAAAAAATAAAGATAAGTGACTTAATTATCAAGTCATCCAAATTTCAATAATTTTCTAGATTATTTAGCATTTATAATGATTAATATGATATGTATAGATACTTAAATGTTGGAAAATTATAGAAATTATAATAATTATGGGAAAAAACATGATAACATTTATAAATATCCCTTATGTTATATTAAAGCTTGGGATGACATATTATTTAGGGATAGAGTGCTAGGATTGCAGTCGCCTGTGTTACTAGAGCCATAAGTTCTAGTCGCTTGTTAGATTGGCGACAAATATGTCACCTCCAAGACTGACATCTGGACGTGTTGCCTGTCATGATGGCAACATCTTGGGTTTTTACAGTTTACTCCCTATCTTTTATCTTAATCCACAGAGATGCATTAAAATCCCAAAAAAATACAGAAATTCCGTGGGAAAATCTTGAAGAAGGTTAGAGATCCTTAGCCATGTGATCTAGGGTGCCTTAAGGATTCCTATCGTAGATGAACTCTTGGAAATGTAAAAATGGAATATCTACAGATGCCCCTCCTCGGAGTTGATTTTGGAACAAGATTGGCTCCAAGGTAAGAAGGATATCTCCAGTGAGCTTTTCCTAAAATAGGGAGTTCTCTCTTAAATAATCTACCATGGATTCCAAAAAGAAGTCTACACCTATTGGTTTTAGAACATGGTCGCACAGCAAAAAGGTGAGAAGATGAATTGACTTGGTTTCAGGACATGGTCGCACAGTTGAGTGGTTCTATAAACTAAGGGATGCTGTCATATTGAAGGCTTAGGCATGAAGGGGTCATGCTGGGGCTATGTGTCGCAGCCGATGTCGAGACCTATCAACCATGTAGAGTGACACTTCAACGGGGTAGAAATTAAAGGAAATAGAAGAATAATTAAAGAATGTAGTCATATTGAAGGCTCAGGCATGGTGGGGCTTAGCCAATTATGGAGCTATGTGTCATACATAGCTAGTGTCAAGACCATGTCAACCATGTAGAGTGACACTTCAACAAGGTAGAACTACAGTAAATGAAAAGATAATTGTTGTGGCTTCTTGTTTGTGAGATTGGTTGGATTGGAATAATTGAACAGGATAGGTGGGACTTGGCTAGGCTTTAGGAGGATTACATGCTCTTAGAGTTTCTAACACTCTTGAAGAACATTGTTCCGTTAGCACTCCACTTTCAATTCATGAGTCCTAAATGCATGGATGCATGATTCAAGTAAACAAAATGCAAATGTAAGGACAATCATTCAATGTAATAAATGATCCATATGGCAGGTTAGGCTGGTGGGGTACGGGTGATCCTTAGCCATTTAGATATATGCAAAATGCATGCAATTCGTTGTGGTCAAGTGTTTTCCATCTTCGAGCATGACTAGTACTCTCAAGAAAGGACCGTCGTCCCACAACTTGACTTTGTAAGTAAAGGAGTTTTATGAATAAAGAACTAGGTGAGGGAGTGAACCCTTCCTTTGCTAAACCAAGGTTTTGCATCTTAGTGGAGCTGTGTGTTTGTGTACACAGTTGAGACTCCAAAGGCAGGAGTTTGTTTTCGGTGGGACTTGATGTAGCCTCATGGTGGGGCTTCATTTACTAACACGTAGTGGGGAATTATACCTGCACACTTAATAAACATGTTAGTAATCAAAAGGGTGTACCTTTCCTTACCTCAGAAGGGTTGGCTACGTTGCCTAGGAAAAGTACTATAATGCTATCCTTTATTCCCCTATACTTAAGATTAAGTGGAGGGAATTAGTCTTTGTCACAACTAAGAGATGGAAAACCAAAGCCTAGTGCATGCTGATGGTGAGTTATCCATGGATGCTCTAAAGATCATTGTGGGGCAATGTCTTTGTGGACAAATGCAACCAAGCCATGGAGGCATGCTTGAGTAGGATGTTCAACCCCAAAACCGAGTGAGTCGATGGTTACATCATCGGCCAAACCAATTCTAGTTTTCTTACTTACTATGTTTTCACTTGTACATAAAGTAGATGGCACTACTTTTTTTTTTTCTTTTTTTTTTGGATTTTGGATTTTTTGATTTTTTTTTTGGTATTTTTGGGTTTTTTTATTTTTTTGGATTTTTGAATTATATAAATTTTTTAAATTGATTGATGATTTGATGAATGTAGTCACAACGCTCCCTCTTATACATCTAACGCTGGTGCCTAGTATTATCCCAGGTGAGAGATTTTTCCCTTTCAATATGCCTTAACCATTTGAGGACTTGGGACTTCGTACTAGCCTTAGTTGATTATTACTTCCCTTATTTACTCAGTCCTTGAGCTTCGAGGGTTTTCCTATTGCTTGCCTATTTGTGTGGAGGACTGTGGGAGACTTAAGATTCAACAAGCCCTCGGCATCGGCTATAGTCGAGTGCCGCTCACCAATGGTTGGCCTTAATGCGCTTATATTTAACCTAGGGGTTTTTGGCTTTTATTTTTATTTTTCTTCTTTTTTTCTTTCGGGATTCCCCTCTCAGGTTATTTTTCTGTAGATGCCCACCCATCACTATCTTCATGGAATTATGCTATGATGATACATCTACTTATTTGTTAGTTGTCTCACTCCATTTTGAGTACCCACCCATCATTGCCTTCTCCGACTAATGCTATGATGGCGTACCCAACTTTTACGTGCACTCTCCTCTTTTGGGTGCTTTCTAAGTTGTCTGGTTTTTTAATGCACGCCTCCAACATTACCTTCTCGGACTTATGATAGGAGGCCACACTGTACAAGGTCAGCAGCTTTTATGATATGCCTAAGTTCTGAGCCTGCTTTGCTCTTATCCCCCTATGCAAGGTGTATGTGTAGATAGGACAAGGTTAAGGTTACCCTAGTTGCTTAGCTTCTTTTCTATGTAGGAGATAACTATCCTCCTTAGCTGGTACTAGATCTTAGGTCTTCTTTAGGCTTTTAGTGTGTTGATTGAAGGGTGTACTTTTAGAGTATGTGTAACTTCCATAGATTTGAGGACATCTCAGGTCATCCAACTCGATTGGGTGGACCTTCCTTAAGTGTTACAGTCTCTACTTAGGGTAAAACCTAGATAATATGCTTTGGCAATCTTGCCTAATGCTGTAAGGTGTTAGGTATATGACCCACACTCATCAATCATCTTCATTATTGTTTTCTTTATTGCTATTATTAAATCTAACCTAGCATACAAAGAAATAATAAACACAAATAAAAGTAAAAGTTCATCTTTTTGACAATGAAATGACCTTGCCCCTAGTTGAGCTTGATTAAGTTACGTACTGCCCATCCCAGAAGGAGGGCCTTACCTGTGGGGTGGTTGTAGAAGCTTGCCATTGGCGTTAAGCACTCTAGTGCTGGTGGCACATAATTTAATTTTTTCTTTTGGCTTGCACCCAGTTGTTGCTTTGTCAGGGTCGTGGTTGGACTTGTCTTGGCTCGGTTACTCTTACGTACCCCTAGTTGTTGAGTGTCTTTGTGAAGGGTTTTTTTCATTTGAAGCATGATTACTTATGTCCTTTATGCTCTCCTCCTGACTGGTGTACTCATTGATGCCCCTAGAGGGCTCACTTATCTTTGTTAGATATGGTGGCTTGGGAGGAGGACTAATTCTTGCGTGGTCTCCCTAGGGATGTTTGCAAAGAGTGTTCAATGCATTGGCCACTTTTAGTGAGCTGAGCTACTGGTAGAGAATATTGATGGCGACTTCTAAGTTATACCAGTCTTGATCAGCAAATTCATCACATAAGGGCAGCATCTCTCCCCATCAAGTCTTGGAACATTAGAGAATCTGGTCCATCCTCATACTAGGGGTCAGAGTCGTATCATTATTTAGGAGGTTCTTTGTTGTATAGCGCTAGTGGAGATCCTTCTTCATCTAGCTCTAGTGTAACGGGTTCCCATGCTTTCCTAGAGTCTACCCAGTGATTGGCCTTGATGATGATTACCTCACCTAGGTGTTTGAACTTGAGGAGTTGATGACAAGAAATGCTACAACATCGTCTTTGGCCAACTAAGATCTTCCTAGAATTAGTGATTGGGCTAGATCTTCTTCCATCACTATAGCTATTGTGGTGCTGGTGAGGGGACCCACAATGACATCTAGCTGAATTGTCCCAATCGCTTCCCTTTGACTATTGTCAAAGACTCTGTAGGGGAAGCGATGCTTAGTAACATTTGTTTCTTCAATGTCTTAGGACTTTAAGGTGGATAGGGAGCAGACACTCTTACTGGCGCTAGTGTCGATGAGTATCCCATGGAGTAGACGGCGGTTGATGTGCGCATTGATGATTAATGGGCATGACTGTTCCTTAGGCGCAGACAGCTCTACATCTTGGAAGATGATGTTCTGCCCTTCAAACATCATGATGACTTCCCTTGCTAGTTTGAAGTGGTCATGGCCACCAACTTCCTCCTCATCTTGTTGGTTGTCCCTGGGTTCGTTGTCGTCTTTGGTTTCCCATCCTAGGGTGTCTACCTAAGGCTCATCTACATCCTTCTCTATCCATATCGCTAGTTCAGGCATTGTTGGTGCATTTTTCTCCTCTTCGTCAGCACTTGGTGGCTCTAGGTCAAGGCTTTCTTACATGCACTGGATGAACATTGGCTGTGCATCCTCAACCCCCATGTTGGCTACTAATAGGCTAGGCAGAGTATCATGGCGTATCACGCATTGTTCTCCTTGTGATGCCCTTAACATTACTTAAATTTTGGTCACCATGATATCCTCTTGGTCGTTTAGATCATATATTTTGTCTTTGATCATGAAACATTCCTCAAGAGCATGTCCATTTTTCTAATGGTATAGGCAATATTTTGACAGATCTGAGTTGGGAGCATTAGGGGTAGGTGCCAAAGGCTGCAGGTCTCCACTCTCAACTAGCATTCTATAGACCTCAAAGAGCGACTCCGGAAGTGGTAAATAATTCTGCCTCTTGGGTCCATGGTAGCTTCGTGGTGGAGGAACTACATTGTAACTCCTCTGCCTTTGTGGTTGCCCCTATTGGGCATAGGTTGATAGTTCGGAAGCTGCTAGTATTGGGTTGCTTCTGCTAGTATTGTTGGGCCTACCGTTGAACTAGTTGTTGTGGTGGTAGTTGATACTGGCATTGCCCCCGATGTTGTGGCTAACAGTGCATTGGCTACCCCTGGTGTTGGAGTAGTGATCTCTATTCATGTTGGATTGAGACTTGGGCCATGTTGCCTATAATGCCTACGAGTGCACTATCGCTATCGCAAAGATACCTCTATTAGATCCCCAAGAATAGTTCACCTAAATCAAGAAACGGCCACTCGGAGGAAAACACGTAGGATCACACCCACCAGCTCAACCAACGACGCCACCAAACGAGACAGGTAGCTAGCTCCACTTGACTCACCCCATCTTTGCCACAGAAACCAAAAACCCGAAAGCAACCTATGACCATGTCGGTGGAACCCCTGGGCACGGTTCACCAAAACCTGACTCTGGTGTGCGGGAACACACTGGGAGGTCCGATACAGTCACGGCGAAAATGGTGAATCCGGTGGAAGAGACAAGACTCGGAAACACCAAAGGGAAAACAAAAGGATAAGGAAAGGAGTCGCCACCTAGTCTTTTAATGGAAAGACGAGGAAAACCAAGAA
>JAMKQA010062780.1:0-18757 GCA_024699735.1 Posidonia australis
GTGGTGCTTTCGGAGCCTTGACCTCTGCCAAAGCAGTAGGCTGTGCCGCTTTACTAACACTGACACGACCCCAGTTAAGGGGGAACAAGCCCGATTTTTCATCCTACGCCAAAGCCATTAGAATGAACCACCGGAACATGTCCTTCGCAGACTGTATAGGTAAGCCTAGAGAGGAGAGGATGCGTGCCCTATATGATGTATGCAAAGTATGCTTTAAGTTTTTTACTTGCAAGCTTATTAAACCATGGGGTAGATTTTCAATTTGTCCCTAGTTTGCCTTATGCTTGATAATTTTGGTTGTTATGTTTTCATTAACCAAAAGGGAAAGCAAACACGTCTCTATTCTCCTAGGCATGGCATAACAGGAAGGGAAATAAACATGCAAGTAGACATGAATAAATGAAAACATGTGCTACAATATGTGCAATAGGCATGGCAAATGTGTGAAAGAAAAAACAACATAGCAAAGGCAATGCATGATCAAAGACACCACTTAAAAAGAGCAAGGCATGGAAAAGGCAAGCAAAAAGCTGAAGCAAAAGAGAAATCAAAACGAAGTCGGGATCTGGTTATCCCCAGCGGAGTCGCCAGTTCCTGTAACCATGCCGTCGAGGGTGGCAACAAATATATATGTGTGCCAATGTCGACAAAGCCACGACAAAAAATGAAATAATGGAAAATGCAGGAGTCGCCACCTAGTCTATTAAAATGGAAGAAGAGGAAAACCATATAAAACATGAAAATCATGCAAAACAATAAAAGAAAAGTCTTCGTAAACCAGGAATGCGGGTAAGGATCCCTATTATGTACAAGGAAGGTGTTAGGCACCCTCGTACGCCCAATAAATCGGTCTTCTATTGATTTCTCTTTTGCTAATGAAATGTCGGCTTTGTAGCCTTTGCTGTACGCCCAAGGGCGATATGCCATGCGATGCAAATGCGTGTGGTGTCTAAAGTATAGGTGCATGATGTGTAGGGGTGTGTCCTAATGCTCAGAAATATCGCTTGTATGCCGGGTCAAGTGTGGATGCAATAATATTGCACTATAAGATCAAAGATCTAATATCTTGAGCGATTTATCATCATTGCTTTACTATATGCCTAATGTAATCTAAAATGCATGAAAACTACTGAAAACAAAGGTGTGCCTTCCTAATGCATCAAGGAAGAAAACCAAAGGAAATCTAGAAGCAAATCGGGTCAAGAAAGCAGGCAAAAACATGTGAAAGCCTACTGTGTGCTACTGAAAACAGGCCAATGAGCCTGCTTGGTGCGCCAGACTGGTGCTCCAGTTTGGTGCGCCACCTATGTGCGTCTCAGTGGGCCAAGAAAACATGCCGAGGGAAAAACAGAAAGCCACACAAAACCAAATAATCGTCAGAGGATGCACTCTGGAAAAGTATGTAGTAGAATAACTCTGTAAAACTTAGAAATCATGCCTCAAAAGTGTAAGAAATGCAAATGCAATGACCTTGGGCTCAAGGGCTGGTAGCCTCACACAAGGTCTCACCTATTTAAGCTAGAATGAAGAATGCACGATTCAGTCAGGCCACTGGATCATGGGGCAATGCACATGGTTCTCCACAAAGGAGTAAGGTGCAATCGACCTACCAAATTTAGCATAGAACTGAATATCAAAATGGAGAAAACAGTTGGTAAACAATCTGATCAAAACTGAAAAAGCATGTAGGTGACATCATGGTGCATCAGAGAATCAATCATAAAAGGAACAAGCTCAAAGCCTTCGATAAAGCCATGCAATCAATGATGCAATGCGAGTGTTTCATTCTCTGACCAGTCTGGCGCGCCTGCTCGGTGCGTCAGAGTGGTGCGCTGGAACGGTGCGTCTGGGTGGTGCACCCCAGAGAATCTGGACCAGACTGCAATTTGATCTAGAATCTACCCCAGTAGAGATATAGGGTGA
Source organism: Posidonia australis (assembly GCA_024699735.1). Classification (NCBI taxonomy): domain Eukaryota; kingdom Viridiplantae; phylum Streptophyta; class Magnoliopsida; order Alismatales; family Posidoniaceae; genus Posidonia; species Posidonia australis. The sequence continues at coordinate 1,924 of JAMKQA010062780.1, forward strand.
TTCATGCTGATGCAGATGGGTTCATGCCATTATAAAAAAAATTGAAAACACGATGGGGATGCATAGGATCAAGAGTCATCATGCAAATCATGCATTTAAGTCTAAAATGAAATGATGGGTTCATGTATGAAAACATGCAAGATGCCTAGGCACAAGTGTGATTCTGGATAACACCAATCAAAACACGTAAATGATGATCATAAGCATATTTCTATGTGCAAGAACATAAAGGTGCGTGGCAAAATGCTATGTGCAAGGAAATGATAAAAGAAGATAACTCATGTAGATTTTACACTAGAAACAAATGTATAGATTAGCATGGAGAATATTTTGCACAGAGAGCAAGCATGTTTATCATAAAACTTTACAAAAACATGGAATAAATCAGTCCATATGTAAGATTTTGAGCATGCTTTATCATGTTTCAAGAATGAGATTCAAAAGAGAAAGAAGAGGTAGAAAGCCTACCTCTCAAGATGTTCCTTCTTGAAATATCAGAGATAAAGAGATCCTTGTTGCTTTGGAAGGACCAAGGGGGCTTTAGGACGCAAGGGAGTGCTCCAGAAGACGAAAATAAACTGCTGGAAAGAAGGAGAAACTCGTGCAGGATGCTTGCTCAGAACAGAATGGCTGAATTCAGGATTTCTAACCTCCTCTAATGGTTGCCTATGGGTGTCCTTATATAGGATTTTCTCATGGGTAACTCATGGAAATGGGGAGAACCTCGCAGACGAAAAGCCTGGAAGATTCCATGGCATATTCGTTGCTAGAGGTAACAACCATGGGAGGTGAAAAGCCAGCAGCCCGCAGCCTGCGAAATGGCTATGCGCCTGGGATGTGCATCGGGTATGTGCGCCTAGGATGTGCGCCTGCTATGTGTGCTAGGTAAGTGTGCTAGCTAGGTGTGCTAGGGAAATGTGCTAGCTAGGTGTGCTAGGGAAGTGTGCTAGCTAGATGTGCTAGGGAAGTGTGCTAGCTAGATGTGCTAGGGAAGTGTGCTAGCTAGATGTGCTAGCTAAGTGCTCTCCCCTACTGGTATGGTTTTCTAATTAGGCTACGGGCTTGGGGTTGGTTCAAGGATCATCCACATCCAAAGCAACATCTGGAGTCTTATCAATGAGTCACCTCAAAATCGGGGTGTCTACAACATCCTATTCTTTGTGCCTCAATCTACTAGAGGCTCTTCACCCCTGAGTTCGGCCAGCACCTATAAGTCTAGGTACCCATAGCAACCAGGGTATCATGTCCAGCTACACAAAGTTTTCTTACCCCCTGGGTCTACTGCCACGACACCACAAAGTACGAATGGCACCTTGAGTCTTCAACACTTAGAGCAACTAGTAAATCATACCTGACTACACAAAGGTGTCATATCCCTCGAGTCCATTGCTACAATTCCTCTAGGTTCAGATGGTACTTCAACCTGCAAACCGTAGCCTCAACCTCGTGAATGACAATCCAGGCATATCATACCTTTAGGATCCATTGAACACGCATTTACAGTCTCTTAGCCTCAGGACCTCATCTTAGATGACGTGCTCGAATACTCAGGAATGTTGCCACATCCCCTAGTGTCACGCCCCACAGAGCGCAACTTACAAGTACCAGTTCTACTCAATCAGAATTAATTAAGAAAAACTAAATAGAAATAAAAAGGAAATTATATCTAATCACCTTGATCTTATGTGCAGCTAATGGCTCCAAAACACGTACATCCAGGCTAGATTGTACTTACAAAGTTGCACTTGAAAACAAAACATCAAATAAAACATGTGAGTGACCTCAAGTTTCCCAGTACATGCCCACCAAGAAAACAATGGAGAACCACCAGCAAACCAAAAATATCGATTCTTAAAAATCCGAAAAGTAACTATAAAAGTCTATTCAAAAAATTTTCCAAGCGGTTCCTTTCAAATCATACTTTTCTCAAACTTATTTTCTTTCTGAAATCTTATGCAACTTAGAAATCATCTTTATGCATTCTATTGAAACAAATCCATAACTAGATTCCAACCCAAAACACATTGCCAAGACAAACTCAAATCATGATTCAAACATGGTTGGAAACTAGCCTAAATTACAATCTCATCATGACTAGAATCTGATTAAAACTAGAAGCCAAAGCTTAAGTCGATTCTAACTTAAAACCAACACATAGCTCGAGTCAAAACCAATAGTGTCACCTTGGCCAAAGGTGATCAGACCACAAGCAGTCGGTAAGGTACCAACCCCAACCCTACTGCACTGCCACGGTGAACCTTCCCGTACTGGGGGTATGACCCCCTAACCAATAGACCTCACTTAATCACATTTATTTTCTCATAGGCATTGAAATGCATTCTCTAATGCCACAATTGGTGTCCAGACACCTAGGTCTTCATTCCTAGGCCTAGCTAACACCACCAAATAGGGTAACCCAGTCTCTTTCACCCGGGTCCCAAACCTCAGCAACTACGCCTTCGGACTAGTGACCGATCTCACTAGAGCCTCATACCCCCTATTAGTCACTGCCCTACGATTACGTGGATCCGGAAAAACATGGAAATCCTTTTTAGACAAGCAATTATATTTTAAAAATCATTTTCTCAAAATTTTCCATTACAGGAATCTCTTCCAAGAGTCTCAACTCAAAACACTAGGATTTCCTATTAAAAACCTCATATCAATTTCTTATATTTAAACCATCTAAAAATCCATTTTAAAAATTGTAGTAAAATGGTCCAGGGCTTGGTTCGACATACCTATCTGGTTCGGTATGCCAAAATCTTCTAATCTAGTATATTGAAGATCTAGCATACTAAACCAATTCAATATGCCGATTCAGGCGATTTTTGAATACTAAAATCTGCCATGTAACTATCGTTTACTGGAATTAAGACCTTGGGTGGAACCATTTTGATGCACCACAAATCCTGAAAAAATCCTCAAACCAAGCAATGCAAGTGTACTTTCATTTGGAACAAGTTTCATTGAAATCCATTTAGTGTAGACTAAGATAACAAAATCGAAAGGCGAAGAACACATTTCAGAATTCTGTAGCTCAAACATGAAATTCCTACAAAAAATCCTCCAAAATTCACTGATAAATCATGAAAAATTTATGGATTTGCTAAACATTCTCATATCTAACATCACTAGCCATTTCCATGATTTTAAACTAAATTTGTATCATTTGGTCTTAAATAGAAAAAGGAAATAGGAGGGAAAACGGATACACAATCGAGGTTTCCGGCGAACCCTCACCCTCTCCAACGTGCTCACCTCCTCCTCCAGCATCCTCTGGGCTTATGCGGCCTCTAGTGAGCTCTCCTCCCCCGACGGCTATCGCTCGCTCCTTTCCTTCGGCCCTTAACCTTCTTTCTCTCTTTCTTTGGTTTTTTCTTTGCTCTCACTTTCTAGCAGCTACCCCAACGACATTCCTCTTCTCTCCTCCTATTGCCCTCACCCAATTGTCACTGCTCACTGCCTATAGCCACTGAAGATCTCGATGAATCAAAGATGCGATATGGCGTAAAGTTGCTGAGTCGAGGAAAGGTGTATAGTGAATGGCAGTGGGCACTATGCTGAGTTAACTCTACTCTCGTTCTGGTTCTACACACACATGTGGGTTACAAAATGTTAAGATATCACGTAGTAAGGGAATTACTAGAGATAATTATTTACACAAAAGAGGGATTACCACATACATCAGTATTAATCCTTAATTTATCTAGATTGAAACAAATAATAATACATCATTCTGAATAATTGGTCTACGGATCTACGAAGCCAAAATATGGTCGAGCTAGATTGGGCACAAATGTTACAACTAGTCCTAGCAACACAACCCTCCAGTCTCTTGATCCACCACAACTAAAAAAATCAGTGGAAAATGCTTTTCAAAACCTTTGCAAAATTATGCATTTCCTTTTTCCAAAACTCTTTTGGAAAACCATTTCAAAACCATTTCGAAAATTATCTCAAAAGTCCCACAAACACCATGCCAAATACTACATGATAAGCCACAACACAAAATCATCAAACATTGAAACTCTTTTCCAAATCTTTTGTAAAATCATTTCCCAATACTTTGCATATTTTCCTCAAAATTCTTTGGAAATCACATTCCAAAAGCAACTCAAAACATAACCTAGACAACTCCTCTATCAAGCCAAACCCGCACTCAAAATCATATCTTTGGAGTGTCTGAGTTCCACAGCGTCACACTCAACTCACAACGACAATTCAAAAAAACACCCAAAATAGTAACAAAGATTCAAAAGCACCTCTTAGGTATAAAGTTCACCCAGAAGAAGCTACACAAAAGCCAAAATGATGGTCTCAAAGTCACATTTAAGTATACGACCAAACACCAACATAGACCATACCCAAAACTTTAATATTTCTAAGTTTTATAATCTTTTATTTCATCTACAAATTAAGGGAAGCTTATTAAACCAATTTGGCATTTCCTCAATGATCATTCTCTAATCATTTTCCTAAGTAATTGATGTCACAAAATTATCTATAAGATCAATATATCATTTAAACATGTTACAAGCTACAAGAATAAGACAAAACCAACAAAAAATAGGCCAACACCCCTTCACCAAAATCGTGCTTGCCTAGTGCATCAGCAATTCATGCTAGGTAGGTGCACCACCAATTCATGCCTTTGGTTAAAAACTAGAGTACAAATAACCATCAGGAAACCCAAAATGTCACTAGAGGTAAGAACTCCCACTGGTCTCCACACAAAGAGCCAAAAATCACATATCATATATCAAAGTAAAGATCTTGAGATGATTTACCAATTGAAACAAAAATCACGAAGATCTGATGAGTAAAACTCAATAAATCGCAGATCAAAGCTCATATATATACACACTAAAAACATTGTTCATCTTAGACCATAATGTGGGAATCACAACCAGTCTCACTACACAAGCCCAAAATTACATATAATCAAAATGAAGATCCAGAGATGATCTAACATTTGGAACAAAATCTACCAAGATTGGATGCCTGTAGCTCAAGACATCACAAATCAAAGTTTACATACTCAAATGAAATCATTGTGCATCCGAGAATCAATGCACCATTAAATCACTGTAAAATCCACCAAACATTTTCTAAAAATATACCAAGACATTCACACAACATGATCTATATTGGCAAGCTTATAACGTCAATCTAGGCATAAAAAGAGGGAATCTAAGGGGTGTGTACCTCAATTGACGCACATAGACCCTCGAACGACTGTCGATAGCCTCCACACACAGCGACACCCTCTTGCTCTCAACTGAGCACGCACGGTCTCCTCGAGCTTGCACTGTCGCTAGCAACAATCAAAGCTTGCCTCCACCTCACAGGCACAGGGTAATGGTCGACTAGTGATTGGCACTCTCTCTTCCTCACCACTCTCTCTGTCTCTTAGATGGAAGGAGAAGAGGAAGAAGGAGATTAAGGGGAGGAAGGCTCTAGATTCTCCACTCTCTCACTCACTGCACACAAAAAGAAGAGGTGCTGAGGAGTGAGGAGTAAGTTACTACCCTTAAATAGCCATGAGTCAAGGAAGAACTCATGCAAAAATTTGTAGGTCACGAGTGCGTGTGCACAATCATAGTTCCAACGCTCAATAACCACCCCCTCCCCCCCACCCCCCAAAACACACACACACACACACACACACACACACACACACACACACACACACACACCATGCACCAACTCAAAGGCCATAAGGAAATCAACTCTCAAACCATTTCCACATGCATGCGAGGACACAAGCGTAGAACCACATCCACATGACCATTCACTGCTCACGTGGCTCATGCAAGTGGAGATCAGCCTCCAAAGCACACCAACAAATCACCAGAAATCCAAAATAAATCCACAATCACTCAACAAGACCTCCACAAGGATCTGCACATAACCTCATCCTCAAAACACCAAGCACATCATTCAAATCCAAGCGACAACACCAAATCCAAAAGCAAACCATTGAATCACTGGAATAAGGCATATTGTGACAAATATGTGCCAAGATTACGTGCCAAAAACATGCGCTACCACATTGTGCTAAAAACACCGGTTAGTAATACCTGTCACTAGTTAAAAATCTACTAAACTGGACAATTGTGAAGGCAAACAAAATTGCAAGTGTTACAATTACATTTCTCCCTTAATTATGGCATTTGGTTCATCAAATTATGCTTTGAATTACCTTTGTAATCTAATTACCTCATTTGAATGTAATTTTAATATATCAAAAATTGTAGTAATCTAATTACAAAGTTTTTTGTAATTATCGAAACCAACAATGTCGACTTACATCAGCGTTGTTGCCACCACCAGAATCGTTTCAATGATCACCAAAGTTGACCTAATCACCATTGTTACACTAACAACCACCTTTATTGGTCTTTTGGTCATATCGACCACTTAGGACAGGTTTGATTATTATCGGAATTACTCCAACGATCATCAGAACAAGTTCAATAATTGTTGAAATCACTCAACCAGTCACCACAAAAACTTCAACTAACATCATAATCACTCTAGTGATCATAATAGTAACAACAATCACCATTGTAGGACTCTAGTGGTGATTTGTGGGACACTAGTGGTGATCGAAGTTTCTTTGCCGTTCACTGGAGTGATTCCGATTGTCACCAAAATCATGTTGGTGACCATCAAAGTAATTTCGATTACCATTGGAATCACTTTGGTAATCTCCAATATTGCTCCAATCATCATTGGAATCACTTTAACGATCTTAGGAGTTGTTTTGACCATGTTTGGTGTAATTTTAGCAAGCACTAGAATCACTTTTACAACATTTAATCAATTATAAATTTGGATCATCTAAATATTGTAATTAGTTTCCATGTAATCTATAGATTTACAATGTAATTTAATTCCATGTAATCAAATTCCTTGTAATGTGATTATATTACATTACAATGTGTTTTCTTCTTTAGTAATTTCGAAGTGTCTACTCCTAATTAGAAGCAAGTGATTTTGCATGCAAAATTAAATGTTTTTCTTTGTTAAGTACAATCTTCAATTTAACTTACATAACTAGATAAGTGCTTTCCATCTTTTTCAAAAGGGTCTTTTGCTTGGATATCCTTAGAAAGATATTAAAAAGCTCATATACCCTTCAAAAATAGAATTATTCATTCCCTTATGAATATCAACATTAAGCTTGGATACCCTTCCACTAGTTGTTACCACCAAATTAGCAACCAAGGGTTAAGGGTTAATTTCTAATCTAATCAATGAAAATAGTGTGTCTTTATCTACTTGGTTCAAGTATACCCTAGTTTTCATGCATTTCCCTTCAATTCTTCCCTCTCCTTTCTTCTCTCTGGGGGTGAATAGTCCTAATGGTTCTCTTTATTCCTTCTCACCAATTCTCTCCATTGAAGACAAGAATAAAAGGTATATAAGTAATAAGGACAAAATGGTTTTTGAAATGATAGAAAATGGAACGAACGTCTTATTTCGAACATTTGTTAAGTACAAGGGTATTGTAACTAAAATTTCAAATTTATAAGGGTATATAAATAATTATATATTTTTGGAGGGTGTATAAACTATTCAATATGTTTTTGAGGGTACCGAAGAAAAAATCCCTTATTAAAATCTTGATGCACATGCAATTATGTAGACCTATAGGTGAAAATGGATCAAATGCTGTATGGATCTAGGCGTTACCATATCTATATTAGTTTTTAAATTACATACACCGATGTCATCTAGAAATGGAAAGTGCATGCATATCTATTTCCTTAAGAGTAAATTACTTGATGGTATCTTATATTATCATTGATTTTTATTTACTTCCCTGAACTTCAAAACACATCACTTTGGTGTCTTGGACTAATATTTTTTTTAAATTGGTATAATAAAGTGTAATGACCCCCAAGTCGCTACCACTAAACCTAGCAACAAAATTTTATTTTATTATTTGTTTTATCTTTATTATTAACCAACAATTACACTAATGATGTAACTAAAGCTAAGTGCTCTCAACAGGAAATAAAACCAATAAACGACAAAAATAAACTAAACTATCACTCACCTGGATCCCTGATGTGTGGTGGCGTGACTCCTCCCATATGCATTAGTAACCAACAGCTACTATCCTGCACTTGTCAAAAACACACAAAACAAAGCACACATGAGTGACCACTCAACGGTCACCTAGCACGCAGCCCACCTACAACTCGGCAACCTATGCCGAGGGCAACAAAGCATAGGCATCACACCTAGATGCCGACAAACCAAAAAGGTAATCTACCGAAGCCCAGCACACAAGTACTGGCATCCCTCTCAGATGCTGCAACACCAAACTAGGAAGTCTACCACTGCCTAGCAGGCCACAAAATCACAAAACAATGCCTTTAATACCATTCTTTTCTTTTCCTTTCAAAACCACATGCATGCACTTTTTAAAACCTTTTATGCATGCCTGAGAAAGCTACTCTCGCCATCTCAAGCCTAAAACAACACCAAAAGCACAACTACAGAGACTCTGCTCTGCACAACATGGTCCCCTCTGGACCTAAGCACACACCAAGCCATGGAGCCTCTACTCCCACAACAACGGAACCACTTCTCCCAAACAATGGAGCCACCGCTCCCAAACAATGGAGCCACCACTCCCAAAGCACTACGCCTCAACAGGCACCAAAGCCACGACCTCCTCTAGGCCCAGAGCGTGATTTTCCAAACTAGGACTCCGCACAAACACAAGCACAAATAGTGTGTTGAACTGCCCGGCACCAAGCAGACAACACTGGCCACAAACAGTCCATTGAGGAGCGACCATAGTGTCTGCACTACCACGACGTGTCACCCTGTGTAGGAGTCACGTCGTCCCGCGATTCTCCTTCCTGGAGAACCCTCAACAAAGCCAACCCTTCCTTGGGAAGGCTTTCTTGTCTCTCAGGATGTTACCAACTATAGGGCGCACGTCCCACTTGCACTGGCCCCCACAGGGTACGCCTCCTCACGGCACCCTCCACATGGTGCTCAGGAAGGAGTCTCATACCTCCACACCCGACAACACCTGAGCCTTAGTGCTCACAGAGACAGCAAGAGTATCATACCTCCTCGCCATGCCAAGAAATACCTCAACCCGCAGACTACAACCCTAGCATCGAAACGACAGTCAAGGAGTATGATACCTCCAAGACTGGACGAATCTCCGCCTCAGGTATCTCGGTCCCCAACGCAAACAGAAAACATCGGAAAACTCTTTCCAAAACCACTTTCAAATCTGAACTCTTTTCTTTCCAAAACTTTCTTTTAGGAAAACCCTTTTCAAAAATCGTTAAATGTCCTTTAAAGCTCAAGTAATATTGTGCCCAACAGTGGCACTGAAACCAAAGGCCGAGAAACCACAAACAAGACATAGCCTGGACAGCTCTCCTGTTAGGCCTAGGCAAAAGCACCTTGGGAGAGTCTGGGTTCACGAGCACTACACTCAACCCATAACCAGAACCCTAGAAAACACCAACAACAAAGCAAACACAACCAGAACTCACATGCTCTGGTGCCAAGTGTAAGACACCTACTAGCTCGTGTCCCTCGGAAGCACAACCAGATTGGCTCAAACACCTGGAATAGTGCCACTGAATACTCCATTTAGTGCATCGCACACAAAACCACACAAATCCTAGACCTAGGGACACTATCATTATCCCTAAAGTCCACTCTAAACCATCTGGGGAAAGAATCTACTATTTCTAAATCATTTCGTCTTTTATTCTACCCGTACCCCAGGTGAAATCTTGCTAATTCATTTTTAGGCAAACCCTAAACCATTCTAATGATTATCCTAATCATTTAAGCCATTATGTTTTCCCCCCTAAGATTAAATATATATATATATATATTAATCAAAACATAAGATAACTTAATGCAGGATCAGGGCCTGAATCGGCAGACCGAAATGGAACGGTCGACTGAATTTGGGCTCAGGGCACCAAATCGGCAGAACGAAAAACCACTTGGTCGACCGAAAACCCTTGATTCGGTAAACTGAAAACGTTCGGTTGACCAAACCAGAAATTCTATCAACACCCAAGACTCCTAGAACGGCAGATCGAATAAATTCGATTGACCAAACCAATGGTAGAGGGGACAATCTGCAATAAAAACGACATACCGAAATAATTCGGCATGCTGAACTAGGCAACTGTAGGACAACCCAAAATGGGACCCAAAGCCCAATCCTACAAACCACCAAACCAAACCATGCAAACAATATATCAAAATGCAGATCTCAACGAGATCTTCCAAACCAGGCAAACTACACCGAGATCCATCAAGCGGATCTCGAGAAAACCATAGAAAACACAAAGGGGACACTATTCACCCCTAACCATAAATATGGCCATAAATGGCCTACAAATGCACAATAAATTCTATAAAATTCACTACAATTACCAGCACACTAACATGCACCTATGGTACAAATTTGGAATCAAAATAAAATCTATAGGGTGCGTACCTCCACCGAAGCCGCGACGACGTGAGACGGATTGCAATGCTCCTCCTCCAGCCACGAGCTGCTCCTCTCCTCCATGCGACGACGGCAGCACGGCGACGGCTGCAACCTCCTCCTCCCCACCATCTCCCTCTCTCTTTCACAATCCCCTCCCTCTCTCTTTACTCTCCCTCTCCTATGCGCGAGAGGAGAAGAAGAAGAAGGGGTGGGGGTGGGGCCTGGGGAAGGGAAAGAAAGAAAGGAAAGAGGAAAAAGGGAAGGAAAGAGAAAAAAGGGAAGGAAAGAAAGGAAGTCGCAAGTACGAAACCAAACCATGCGACCTTCCACGTTCACGTGACTCGTGCCACTAGGGACCCTCCACCAAACCTCCACGGCCCAAGAGAAACCACAAAACTCCTAAGAGGGCTAGCACAACACCAAAACCACACCACGCCAAAAGGCCAAAAACCCGCAATCCAAGCGTCAAACACCACTAAGAATGTGTCCTACGTTAGGCATTGGGACCCCCAAAGCCTAACGTGCCTGAATTTCACCTTAATTATCTGGCGAAGCACCACTTTTAAAACCTGGGTCATTACATAAAGACTAACAATGCTAAAATTTTACTAAAGTACCCTTTATGCCCTTTTTTCATTTCCCTTCTCTTCATTTTCTCACTTGATTCCCATTTTTCTTTCTCTACTTCCCTTTCTCTTCTCTTCCACCTGATTCACCCTCTTCTTTTTTGACCATTGAGGAGCCTTTTCTTCTAAGCAACAATAGTGGTAATGGTGAAAGGATCATCAACCATGTGTGGTGGAAGGATTGTGCATCGATGGTTGAAGCATCTTCCTATGGTGGTGGTCGAAGCAGCTTGCTATGGATGTGACATCGACAGTTGAACCATCAACTGTGGTTGTGAATATGGTTGTAGAAGGAGCTCTCATGGAGTAGAAAGGGGGAGAAATGGGTTGGGTTTTTTAGGGTTTGGAAGAGGTTTATGAAGAAAAGGGAAAGAAAAGAGGAAAAAGTGGTGAAGAGGAAGGCGTATAATGTTAGGGGCATTTTAATCTAATAATTATTGTAGAACTTACTTCCACTAGCGAAAGTACCATAATGGTGGATAGTGAAAGTTTAGGGTGTCAAAGTAATGTAAATTTAAGTTTAGGATTGTAACTTGAAAATCAGTGATAGTCCATGGTCCAATCAAGTAATTAATTCCATCCTTAAAAACGGATACAAATATGGATATGGTACAGATATTTGATGGATGGATACAAATAAAAAATGGGTATTGTAGAATATCAAGAATTTTTATGTCTAAGCCTTGACTTATATGTAAGTGCATATACTTTAGGTAACTAATCATATGAAATTCGGCAATTATGGCTTCATCATTAAAAATATACATATAACAATCAAATTGAAGAATATATATGTGTAACATGGATATTGTAACGCTCTGAACCCAGGTATGCTATCTAAATTATAGTATCATAAGCAATTACAATGGTTACAACATAATTAAAATAACTACAATTACCTAAGACTCACCTTCCAAGAACTATGTGTGGCTAATGGCTCTAAACTCGGACACTAGAACTGGACTACACCTCAACTTGCACCTGAAAGTCAAACAAAGCATGCGTGAGTGACATCTAAGTCACCTAGTACGTGCTCCACACACACACACACACGTACAAAACCATGGCAAAAACAGCGAGGAAATGCAAGTCTCGATTATTACAAAATATGGTTCCAAAATCCATTTCAAAACAATATTTTCCCTTTTCTTTGTAAATATTTAGAAATTTCTATCCAAAACCATTCTATTTCAAAACCACATATTTTTCTCAATTTTATGCATTTTCAAACTTTTTATGCATTTTCAAACTTTTTATGCAACGCAAGAAATCCACATTCTCGACCAAATCCAACCTAAAACACAAGGCCTCGCAGGACTTCAAATAAAACCACATACATTAACTGATAACTGGTTTAAATCACAAATCTTATTCATTGCTAGAATTGGCTAAAATCTTAAGTCAAACAATAAATTTAATTTTAGCCCAAACCACACATTCTTTGTTCATTTTCTTATTTGGTGTTACCTTGATCAGAGGTAATTAGACACACAAATAGTAGGTGAAGACACTATTTTCCCTACCTCCCTGCACTACCACGGTGAAGTTCCCTATGTGGGAGGACACCGTCCTGGCCAACAGGCTTCAATTTCATTTCTATAGGCACGGGGATACGCCTTTTTTGACGTCCCTTCGGTGACTTGAACACCTAGGTTCACATACCTAGGCCCAACCTACACCGTCTCAAAACTCGGTAACCACGGTCGTATCTGACAATCAGTTTTATACCAAACCGCTAACACCAACCTCGTAGATCCGTACAGGCAACCACGGTTGTATCTGACAATCAGTTCCGTTGGAGTCTCATACTCCCACCACATTGGCGACACCCAACCCATGTGGCTCCTCAACACACATTCATTTTATTTTTGAAACATACAGGTTTTATCATTTTAAAACCATAATTCATTCTCTTTTTTTATTGCAAGAGATCACTTCCTTACAAAACTTGACCCTTCACTTGGGTCCCAAGCTCTAAACCACATAAATTCATGCATTCATATTTCTTATTGGGTCTCATGCCCAAAAGTCACATAAAACCACCTCATAAGTCATTTCCATGCATTTAACACATTTATCATGCATTTTCCCCATTTTATCAACATTTTACAGAATATTAATCAATATGGGTCTGAGTCTTGATTCGACATACCGAATAGGGTCCTGATCGACCAAAAATCCTTGATTTGGTCGACCGAAATCTTTCGGTTGTCCGAATCACTATCAGTATATCAATTTCCTTGCCAAAACGGTGGACCGAATTTAGCCAATCATCTGAAGACTCCTAATCGGGTCAACCGAATCCTTTCAGTTGTCCGAATCAATGGTTCAAGGAACACAGTCTGGAGCATTTCGACATACCGAATACATTTCGATATGCCATTTTTTGCAATTGTAGAAAATGACCCCCAACCCATGCTGTCTCTTCACCCCAAAATCGGAGTGAGGGGTGGACCCAACTAACATTCCTTATAAATCACAACTAAAACATGGGGTGTAGACCTCTAAGTCTATTTTAAAATCCCTCAATCCATTTACAAAACCATTAAGCATGTTGTTCTATAGAAAATCTCAAGGGCACAAAACACATATAAAACCACTGTAGCATGCATGAGGAAAAATTCGTATAAATCCATGAAAATTAATCCTAACTGCAGGATCTCTACACATTCATCTCATTTCATGCATTCTCATCATTTTTCCATGAATTTACATGCTTTATTCATCATTTTCATGCATTTAGTCCATTTTCCCCAAAAATAGAGAAATAGAGGAAGAGAGGGGTTGCATACCTTGCTCGGCACTCCCACGACCAACCCACACCCCAGCGAGTCTCCTCCCACCTTCGGCAAAGCCTCTCCCCATCGGTGGCCGTGCACACAGGGCTTCTCTCCTCCAAGGCACCAACTCCACTACACACACACACTCTCTCATTTTCCACTGGCTTCTCCTCCTCGATCCTCCCCTCCTCTTTATCTCCTCCTCCTCCTCCTCGAATCCCGCCAGCCACCCTCCACCTGAGCTAACAGTGAAGGAGACAGGACAACACAGGGTTGACTGTGGAGGCACGGGTCGCGGAGGAAGGAAAAAAGGAGTGGAAGAAGATCGGCACACAAATTGAGGAGCACTATGCTCAGGTTGACCATGATCTAGCCCGATCCCACATACACAAGCACAACACTAAGAACCACACAATCAGGGACTCACATTCAGCCACACCTAGAGAGAGGAGAGAGAGACACACAACAATACCAAAACATCAGATTATCCATTAATAAACCATTTTCAAATATTACAATTAATTTCTTGGTTTACATTATTTGGATAATCGAACCCATATGTTATAGATATAATATGTTATAGATAATCGAATAAGGATTGGAATATTATAGAGATCTGAAAAATGACATCAATGTCCTTATCCGTACCTACTCAAGATGGATATAGATAATCTATATCCTTTAAAAAATGGATATGAGATGGATATCCCATATCCATTTGCACTTCTAGTACCTTATCTCTTCAAAAGATTGACCATCAATAGATACTCCTCCAAAAATCAAGTATTATTGTAGCTATCTATACTACTGTAAAAAGCAACAATTTTGTTTACAAAACATTGAAAAAGAGTCATGTGTCAACTTTATAATCTTGAGAAAATGCCATGTGGCATTCCATGTGTCACATTCTTCATATTAGTAGTTGTCTAACATGTGTGACTCATGAATTGTAAGAGATACAAAGTAAATAAATTTTACTTTATATTTTAAATTTTGATCTTGAAAATTATTATTATTTATTTAAATAGTGTATAACAATGTATTTGAGAAATTAAGTTTATTGTTTATATTTATTTTTTAAATATCATATGTTGCTAAACTTTTCTCTCATCAATGCTTAACTATAATTATTCTTACTTAATAGAAAAATTATCATTATTTGTTCATATTTAGAACTTATTTAAAGAATGTTTAAAGAAGAAGAAAATTTTGGAATTAGAAAAACTATAGACTAAAAACATAAGGAAGGTAGGAGAAGTCTAAAATGATGAATGCTGGATGCTATGCCAATGTAAATGAGATGAATGGAGTGGAAAACAATGCAAGCTAGTGATCAATTGCACGATGTGAAATCTAGACCATCGATCAAAAGATATCAACATAGTAAACATCATTGCCCTCCTTGAATGTGAAATGCTGGAGAATACGAGAAAACAATATGATGTAAGTGAAGAAACTATGGGAAACATGCATGAAAGCAAATAAGGAAACAAATCAAATGGGGGATGCTAGAAAACAAGGAAAACCATGCAATGCAAGCAAGGAAGTGCAAGTGTAGATGATCGCAAAAGAAAAACAATGCATGATCAGGGGATGAAACAGAGTGGAGTGATGCTATGGAGCTCAGCCAACTCCCTGTCCAAACCGTGTGAATGGCTCGTGCCTTTCTTCTACGCATTCGGCACACGCCTGTTAGATGCAGAACAGAGCAGCAAGCTTTGCCTCTCTCCAGACCTAAATGTAGTGATGCATGATGGATGTATGATGCATGGGAAGCTAGAGGGCATGCATGGGAACATACCTGGACATCTGGACAAGGTTGTGGCTGGCCAGAAGCTTCCACCCTCCTAGCTCACCATGAAATGGGTTCCATTGGTGAGTGTGCTTGAGTTCTCTAACGAGGGGCTTCGACGAGGTGCTCCAGTGATTCCAGAGGTCCAGGGGAGTGAAGAGTGATGTAGAGGTGTAGCATGGATGCAAATGGATGAGATGCAGACCATCCTCCATCCTCACTAAGTCACATCGACAGCCACGAGCTCAGCCGGCCATGTAGGTGGCAAGGAGCATCGAGTGACTATCCAAGGTGACTGAGAGAGACCAGAGGGAGGTGAGGATGTGCCAAGATGGGAGACGAAGGTGTTCAGAGGCTGTCGACCATTTCCACACCCACTTGAACCCATCACCAGCAATGAAGACATGAAATGGGTGCATGACTGAAATTAAATGGCAAATGCAAATAAAACATACATAAAATGATGCGACGAAGTAATACGAACACAAAGAAATGAAAAAAAACACACACAGTAAGAGAAGGAGGGCACCTATGGAGCTTATGTGGTGTTCCCCTCTGGCATGGCTCGTGGGGACGTTTCTCCGATGGTGGGCGTACGACAGCTACGAAGGCAGGTCCAGAAGGCTGAGGACGTGTTGGTGGAAAGTTCAGTGGTAGGATGTTGGTGACAGTGAGGTGTATTGGAGGTTGAATGGTTGGATATGGGGGGTGTGGATTCTGGCCAGGAATGGAGGTGGCTGGACGAAGGTGGATGACCAACAAATATGTGGGAATTGCTTAGCGAGAGGGAGGCTTTGCTGGAGGTTTGGAGTGTGCTATGGTGTAGTGTAAGGGTGCAAGGCCAAGAAGGGATATTGTGTTCGTTGGGTGGCTAGAAGTGATAGTGTGGTGGCCAGAATAGGTGCATGCTAGGTAGGGGTGGGCACGGTTCGGTTTGGTTCGGTTTGTGACAAAACCACAAACCAAACCATATAATTCGGTTTGAACAATATTCAAACCGAACCGAACCATTTTATCTATTGAAACCGAACCAAACTAAACCAAACCGAACCATTCAAAATCGGTTTGGTTCGGTTCGGTTTGTGGTTTAACCATTTAATAAAACATATAGAAAAAAATAAAATGTTGATAGTGAAAA